>SJYC01022507.1:0-12996 GCA_006408675.1 Madoqua kirkii | reverse complement strand
CCCCCCTGCTCCGTGCCCTCTCCTCTCTCCTCTGCCTCCCCTGGGCTCCCTTTGACATGGACCCCCTTCACCGCCCGCTGCCCCACCCATCTGCCCCTCCCCGCTCCCTGCACTGTGATGGCGTGCCTGTGCCTGTCAGTTCCTGGTGGGCGCCCGGCACAGGGAGCACTTTGCTCACATGGAGTTGAAACCATGGACTTGTGGAAGGGCAGTCAGCCTGCTGCGGATCAGACCTGCGACTTCTGCGGGGCCTTTGGGAGTGCGTGGTGGCCCCGGACCAGCAGGCAAAGCCCTGAGTGAGCGTGTGAGCACAGTGCGCATAATCACAGAGCACGAGGTGGGGATGAAGTTAGCATGCTCTTGGGAGAAAGTTCCTGGGATGTATGCCGAGATTCTGTCCGTAGCTTGATTTGTCTGCTGAAATATTTTTCAATCCCTTCCTTTTTTCTCTAGATAATTGCTTGAAATCTGTGGCTGGTGAAGAGTGTGGGGACCCGAGGCTCAGACTTTCTCTGGGCTGAAGGGTCAGTCAGAGGGGACAGCTGAGTTCCTGGGGCTCCCAGGCTGCCCGATGGGGCGGGGTGGAGTGGACGGGAGGGGGCTGTGTTAACCGGAATAGAGCGCAGGGTGCAATGTGAGCCGCCTGCTGAGAGGTTTGGATGAAAGGAAAGCATTATGGCCTTTGGCGCCCTGGCTGTGGAAGGGGGAGTGAACACAACCTTCACAGAAACAAACGAAGGGTCAGCATAGGGTAGGCTGCAAGGGCTCAGAAGCAGGGGAGAGGTCTAACCCTCAGCTGTGGCTCCACAAGGACCAGGGAGAGCCACTTCCAGCAGGGACTGGGCTAGGCTCACCTTGGTGCACAGAGCAGAGTTCAGGGTGGGCACAGAGCTGGGTCACTGAATGAAAGAATGCATGGACGAGTGTGAGCGTGAGTCCCTGGTGCGGGGAGGCAGACACAGGCGTGGGGCCCGTGCACCTGGGGTCCACAGTACCTTCCAGCACGTAGGGCACAGTCAGCCAGGCGGCCTCTCAGCCTGCTGGGTGCCCAGCTCTGTGCCAGCTGCAGGTGAGGCCTCCGGAAGTGGAAGAGACGGTCCCTGGATAGAGGCTGAGACTGGGTGGCCTGGGTTACAGCCAGCAACCCAGTACGTGTCTTCCCTGTCCCAGGCTCTGTGCCTTATTTTTAATACTTGGGGTGACCTTGAAAGGTCATGTGACTCTGTGCCTCTGACAGTGCTGAGTACTAACCCAGTGCGCTGCCCACCAGAAGCCAGGGCTCCCGTGAGAGTGCTGAGCCCCACTGGACACCCCAGGGCAGCTCAGGCTGGGCTGCTGCAGCCGCCTGCCTCCCTCCGGGCCTTTCCCTGTGCTGTCCTTGCACCCAGGATGCTCTTCCTTCCTGCCCCCGCCAGCCTGATCCTCCTGCACTCCCAGCCCCAGCGCACCACCCTTCCACCCAGCCCTTCCAGATTCCCATTCTGGAAAGCGTCTTTCCATGTGGAAGCTCCCACCCCGCCCCGCCTGCACCCCATTCATTCAGTTCCAAAGCCTGCCAGGCTCCTCCCCTCTTACATAATGATTCCTTACTACAACCCTGAGAAGTGTAGATACTATTCATATTCTTCTTTCCCTGAGGAGGGAGCTGAGCCACAGAGAGGCTGAGTAACCTGCTCAAGGTCACACAGCTGCTGAGTAGCAGGGCCAGGATTCCAGCCCTCGTCTTCTGGTACCCAGTTGAGTGTTCACTCTGCATCCTGTCTCTTATACACATCTCAGGAATCAAGCCTGGTTCTCGTATACTTCAGGCAGATTCTTTACCGAATGAGCCATTAGGGAAACATACATAGGTACACAGACCAATAAGCGGTCAATTATATGTTGGGGCAGGGGGGAGGGGGTGAGGACATAGACGTCATCCAGGCCAGGTTCCCTGCTTTTGACGTGTCAGGCCAGGGTGAGCAGCACTGGGTGGGGTCAGGCTGGTGACAGAGGTGTGTGCCCCATGCTGGGGGTGCCTGGAGGAGGTAGCCTGGGGAGCTGTCAGAGGACAGGGTGCCCAGGCTGCTCTGAAAGGAGGGGCAGGCAGGAGGAAAGACTGACCAGCCACAGAGAAGGGCAAGGTCCAAGCAGGGAGGCCTGTTTGGAAGTGAAAAGTGAAAGTTGCTCAGTTGTGTCCAACTCTGTGACCCCATGGACTGTACAGTCCATGGGATTCTCTAGGCCAGAATACAGGAATGGGTAGCCCTTCCCTTCTCCAGGGGATCTTCCCAACCCATGGACTGAACCCCGGTCTTCCACATTGCAGGCAGATTCTTTGCCCTCTGAGCCACCAGGGAAGCCCAAGAATACTGGAGTGGGTAGCCTACCGCTTCGCCAGAGGATCTTTCTGACCCAGGAATCCAACTGGTGTCTCCTGCCTGTTTGGGAAGGAGAAGCCATTCCCCAGGGGGAAGGGTTGAACTGTTGGGAGGGGATTCAGGGACTGGCTGGGGTGAAGCCAGGCGGCCGAAGCCTCATGAGCTGCACGGGGAAACTCAGGCAGGGCCTCTGAGAAACTGAATGCCAGGCGAATCACCCATCCAGTCTGATGGTCTGTGGCCTGGCTGGTGAGCCATGAGCTGTGGCCGCTATGTGTACAGTCACTAGAGCTGGACCAAGTGAGGCCTTTCCTTGACTAGGAAGGGCCCACTGGAGCAGGCAGTGAATTCCCGACAGTGAGAACAATGGGTTATCCGCACAGCACTTTCCCAGCTGTTTCTCACTTTTCTTCCACTGTATCCAGGCAGGCTCTTAGGAAGCTGTGTTCACACTTGGGGATGAAGGGTACCTAGGAGCAGCACCCCCTTGCCCTCCCCCACCAGCGTGAGGGTTCAGAGTGATGCCTATGGTCATGTCCCAGGCAACCTTCTGCTTACTGTTTCACTGATCCTGGACAAGCCTTCAGTGCCTCAGTTTCCCCTTCTGTAAAATGGGAGCGACCACATGCCTTCCTTGTGGGGTTGCTGGAAGGAGTCATTAAGAAGATTCGAATAAAGCTGCCTCTGGCATACAGTAGGTGTTCAATAAGTGTTAGTATGCCAGTGATGTTGCAGAGAGGTTGATGGTGACGCCGCACATGTGCATGGGTGAGGGTGTGCGCATGTGCATGGCATTGGTTTGGCAGCTGTGTGGCTATATGTGTACATGCCAGAGCTCATGTGGACAGTGTTAGGCATCTACATCGTGACGTGTGTGTTTATGTGCACAAGTGGGCCAAGGGGTACAGCTGGGCCAAAGGAGGGCTATTCCTGGGGCCAGCCCCTTCCTCCTCTGCTTCTACGACCCTGTTGACCAAGCCTTTTTGTGATGTTGCAGAGAGGTTGATGGTGACGCCGCACATGTGCATGGGTGAGGGTGTGCGCATGTGCATGGCATTGGTTTGGCAGCTGTGTGGCTATATGTGTACATGCCAGAGCTCATGTGGACAGTGTTAGGCATCTACATCGTGACGTGTGTGTTTATGTGCACAAGTGGGCCAAGGGGTACAGCTGGGCCAAAGGAGGGCTATTCCTGGGGCCAGCCCCTTCCTCCTCTGCTTCTACGACCCTGTTGACCAAGCCTTTTGCACCCCCGTCTCCTGCAGAGGCCCAGAGAGCTCAAGGCTTTGCTCCAGGGTGGCCCAGTGAGCTGGGATGGCAGGATGGGACCAAGGGCCCTTCCTCCTTGACTGGCGGGCAGGCCTGAGTCTGGCAGAGAGCTCGCCCACGCGGAAGCCAGGACTTCCTGCCTCTGGGCCCCACATTCCTTGCACCCTCCATCAACTGTCCCGGAGAACAATGGGTCAGAGGATTTGCCTTCTGCGGGGCAGGAAGGTGGGTCAGGGGCCGCCTCTTGATGGGGTAAACAGACCCAGCTCAGGCCACAGCCTCAGGCAGTGTGGTGGCAGGACCAGAGCCTAGCCAGCTTGGGATGTCTGCCTCCTGCCTGCGCTGGCCCCGCCTGTCTCCAGGCCCCTCAGCCATCTCCAGACCCCACCGCTTGTGGCTTGAGGCAGCCCTTGTGGCCCCAGTCCAGCCAGGGGATGAGGAGTCTGGGCTGGCCTGGGGGAAGGAGCCTGCCAGGAAGAGCTCAAGGTGGATTGGGTGAAACTGAGGCAGCTGGTGGAGGTCTTGGAGTCCCACAGCCTCACCCACCTGCCATGCCACTGAGAACCAGGAGAGAACCAAGAGAAGCTCTACCAGCCCAAAGCAACCCTCCCCAGCTCCTGGGCCCAAGCTGCCCCCACAGGGGTATCTCTGAGCCTGGTAGTGCTCAGTTTCCATACAGTTTAACAAGGATGCTGGCAGGAGAGGCAGGGCGGTGCTGTGGAAATCTTGCCAGTGGAGAGGAGCAAACTGGGGATCTGTTGGTCTGTGTGGACGACGTCAAAGGCTCGGGCTGTCTCTGTAGCCCCTTGTGTCTGAGTATCTGGCCATCATCAGGGGTTCCCCTGCCCTGGGCTGAGGAACCACCTCTGAGAACAGCTCCTCCCAGTCTATTTGTACTTGTGGAAAAGTTTCCTTCCGCTTGTGAGTCCCGGCCGGGGTCACTCACAGGAAACATATGGCTGGAGAGAAGGAAGACTGGAGTCAGGGTGGTGAGGTCTGGGGAGGGACAAGGGAGGCTGGGTGGGGGTTGTCTGCTGCCCCCGCCCACTGCGTAGGCCAGTGCTGCTGGGCTCGGCTCGGGGGCGGTCGCGCTGGCTCTCCCTCACTGTGACGGGGAGGGTCACACACAGTCTTGCCACATCACACCTCCGTTCTCACGAGTCTGCTCTGGGTGCTCGTTCCTGCTGATGACCACCATCTTTTGCTCTTTGGGACAAGGTCCAAGCTCCTCAGCCTAGTTATTCAAGGCCCTGCTGCCCGCTTCCGCCCTGCTCCTCACCCTGCCGCTCTGGCCCTCTGCAAGCACGGTGCTCTGTCAGGCCACAAGACCTTGGTATGTGCCAGCCCTGTGGAATCCCACCTCCCAAAGCACCTCTAGATTTTCCAGCTCCCTGAAACTCAATCCGAACTTCATCTTCTCCATGACAAATAACAATAAAGAATAGAGTTTTATTTTCTTTGAAAAAATCAAAACAGCTTTATTGAGCTTTGTTTATTTTTTTAAAGTTTTATTGAGGAGTAATTAATGCACAATAAATTGCATAGATTTTAGGTATACAGTCTGGCGGTATTTGACATATGTATGCGATGTTGGAAACAGCCCCACAATCAGCATATTGAGCATGTTCATCGCTCCTGAAGCTTGTCCTAGGCCCTTTGGCACTCCCTGCTTGTCTCCTCTCCTCAGACACCTGTTTGATTTGGATTCTGATGATTTAGATTTGTTGGTGTTTTTCTAGGACACTTTATATATCTGCTGCTGCTGCTGCTGCTGCTAAGTCGCTTCAGTCGTGTCTGACTCTGTGCGACCCCATGGACGGCAGCGCACCAGGCTTCTCCGTCCATGGGAGTTTCCAGGCAAGAGTACTGGAGTGGGGTGCCATTGCCTTCTCCGTTTATATGTAAGAACCTTTATTTAGTGGGTTTTTTTTTTTTAGTATTGATATATTCACAAAGTTGTGTTATCAGTCACCATTATCTATTCCGAGAACATTTGCATCACCCCAGAGGAAATCCAGTACCCCACTAGCAGTCACTCCCAGTTCCCCTAGCCCAAGAATCTACTTTCTATCTCTGTGGGCTTGCCCTTCCTGGACATTTTATGTAAATGGAACTGCACAACATGTGGTCTTTTCATGGCTGAATTCTTTCACGTAGCTTCATGTTTTTAAAGTTCATCCATGTTGTAGTATGTATCAGTACTTTGTTATTTTTTTATGACTGAGTAATATTCCAGTGTGTAGATATCTGCATTTGTTTATCCATTCAGCAGTTGATGGACATTTGGGTTGTTTCTGCTTTTTTGGCCACTATGAGTAAGACTTCTGTGAACACTTGTGCATAAGCTTTTGTGTAAAGATTTGAAAAAAATGAAGTACAGTTGATTTATAATAATGTGTAAGTTTCAGGTGTATAGCAAAGTGATTTGGATATATATATATACACACACACATATGGGCTTCCCTGGTAGGTCAACTGGTAAAGAATCTGCCTGCAATGCAGAAGACCCTTGTTTGATTCTGGGGTCGGGAAGATCCCCTGGAGAAGGGATAGGCTACCCACTCTAGTATTCATGGGCTTGCCTGGTGGCTCAGACAGTAAAGAATCCACCAGCAATGCAGGAGACCTGGGTTTAATCCCTATTCCCTTCCACCGGGTTGGGAAGATCCCCTGGAGGAGGTCATGGCAACCCACTCCAGTATTCTTGCCTGGAGAATCCCCATGAACAGAGAAACCTGGCAGGCTACAGTCCATGAGGTCACAAAGAGTCAGATATGACTCAGCGACTAAGCACACACACACATATATAGATAATTAATCTGTTAATCTTTTACTTCTAATTTATCCTCCTCTTCCTCTTTGATAACCAGAAATTTGTCTTCTATATCTCTGAGTCTGTTTCTGTTTTGTAAATAAATTCATTTGTACCATTTTTTTAGATTCCACATATAAATGAAATAATGTTTTGTCCTTCTCTGTCTGACTTACCTAATATGACAGTCTCTAGGGCCGTCCGTGTTGCTGTAGATGGCATTCTCTTTTATGGCGGAGTCGTATTCCATTGTGTGTATATACCATGTCTTCTTTATCCATCTGTTGATGGACACTTGGGTTGCTTCCACATCTTGGCTATTGTTAATAGTGCTGCTCTGAACATAGAGGTGCATGTATCTTTTAGAATTGAGAGTTTTATCTTTTCTGGATATATGTCCAGGTGTGGGATTGCTGGCTGATATTATAACTCTACTTTTAGTTTTTTGAGGAACCTCCCTACTGTTTTCCATAGTGGCTGCGCCAATTTGCATTAATTCTCACCAACAGTGAAGCAGGATTCCCTTTTCTCCAGCATTCCTGTAGACTTTCCGATGCTCGCCATTCTGAAATGTATGAGGTGGCGCCTTGTAGTACTCTTGACTGTTTCTCCAACAGTTAGCGATGCTGGGCATCTTTTCATGTGCCTGTTGGCCATCTGTGTCTTCTTTGGAGAAATCTCTGTTTAGGTCTTCTGCCCATTTGTTTTTATTAGGTTGTTTGCTTTTTGATACTGGGTTGTATGTGCTGTTTGTATATTTTGGAGATTAATCCCTTGTTAGTTGCATCGTTTGCAGATATTTTCTCCCAGTCTGTGGGCTGTCTCTTTTTTTGTTTATAGTTTTCTTTGCTGTGTGATAGCTTGTGAGTTTGATTACGTCCTTGTGTGAAAATGTTTTGAATTCTCTTGGGGTATGTATTTGGGAATAGAGTTTCTGGGTCATATGGTAACTTTGGTCTTCTGTGATGGCTCAGCAGGTGAAGAATCTGCCTGTGATGCAGGAGACACGGATTTGATCCCTGGGTTGGGAACATACCCTGGAGGAGGAAGTAACCCACTACAAATTTCTGCCTGAAAAATCCCATGGTTAGAGGAGCCTGGTGGGCTACAGTCCGAAGGTCACAAAGAGTCGGACGCGACTGAGCAACTAAGCACACCTGCACACACATGGTAACTCTGGATTAATCTTTGAGGATTTGTCCCTCTGTTCTCCAGAGCAGGTCTACCCTTCCACATTTCCACCAGCAATGCAGAAGGGCTCTAATTTCGCCACATTCTCACCGACGCTTGGTAATATTTGTCCTTTTGAGTCTAGTCATTCTAGTGAGTGTGCAGCGGTGTCTCCTGGTTTTGATTTGTATTTCCTAAATGACTAGTATTTTTGAGCCTCTTTTCATGTGTATTGGCTATTTGTGTATTTTCTTTGGACAAATATTTGTTTAAATCATCTGCCAGTTTTTAATTGGGTTATTTGCCCCTTTTTTCTTTGTGTTGTAAGTTTTTTGTATGTCCAAATATAAGTTCCTTATCAAATATGTCCCACATATCAAATATGTGGTTGACAAACGTATTCTCCCATTCTCTGGGTTGTTTTTACACTCTTTTTTGGGGGGGGTGGGGGGTGCTGTGCTGTGTCATATGCAGATCTTAGTTTCCCAACCAGGATTTGAACATGTGTCCCTGTGTTAGGGGCATGGAATCACTGGATCATCAGGGAAGTCCCTCACTTTCTTAATAGTGTTCTTTGAAATACGATAGCTTTTAGTTTTCATGAAGTCCAATTTATATTAATATATATATTCTCCTTTTATTTATTGTGCTTTTGGCATCAAACCAAAGAAACGATTGCCTTACCCAAGGTCATGAAGATTAGTCACCATCTTGAGATTTCCGTGTGTCACGGATGTATTCTCTTTCCTCATCACGTGCTGGCAAGGCAGGAACTTTTACTCCCATTTTACAGATGTGAAGTTGAGGCTCAGTTGCTTCCTGGGCACATAGCGAGTAGATGGCAGGATGTCAGCTTCAAATCTGGGCCCCCATTGGTGCCAGGGTGACCCACAGCTAGCCTGGAGCATGGCAGTGGCTAAGGAGAAGAGTAACCGCCACTCATCCAGGGTCTGCTTTGCGCCAGGCGTGGTGCTCTGTGCTGCAGATGCAGTGGCCGACTCTCTGTTCCTGGCAGAGGCTCTCACAAAGTTCGGCTCTGCCCCGCAGCATCAGCTGATTCTCTGGCCGCAGGCAGACTTGCTAGATCAGAGACTCTCGGGGTGGGGCCCAGCGACCTGTGTTATTTAAGAGTGTCAAGTGATGCACTCAAGCTTGAGAACTGCCACCCTCCAGCTGCGCTTCTCCCCAGGCTGCACGCCGCAGTTACCTGGGAGCTTTTGTCTTGTTCCTGTCCTGAGTGCTAGTTTGAGGAGAGGCACCCTTAGAGACTGATTCCATTGATCAGCATGGGGGCTGGACTTCACTGTGTTTTAAAGCTCCCAGGAGACCCTAATGTGCACCCCTGGACTCCAATCACTGCCTTGGGGGCTGCTGCCACCACTGGCTCCATTTTACAGGTGCAGAAGCTCGGGAGATTAAAGGCCATGTTCAAGATTATGTAGCCACACAGTGGGAGAGGGGCTGGAGCTCACAGTCCCTACCTTTTTGCTTCCTCTCCTTTCTCCTGTCCTCTGTGTATTCAGTGGCTCTTGGCGACTTTTTGTTTAATATAGAGCGCCTGTGTTGTTTCTACAGTTGCACCATGTCGTCATCTAGTGGCCATTAGTGAGAACTGACGAGCATCTTCAGGACTTCAGTGACTGTTCTCAGGGCACACACGTGGGTGGAGAGGTGCCCATTCACATTGCTTAGACAGAAGTTTTGAGGGGATGTGGGCCTATGCTTCCAAAGGGTTTTTTTGGTGTGTGTTTGTGTGAAAAAGAGAGTGGCCTGATGGCAGGTTTCATGTGTAAGCACTGCTGATTAGATTTCATTCACAAACCCCAGGAGAGGCTGGAGACAGTCTTTTTTTCCCCTTAAATCAAATTAATTTACTTTTTAATTGAAGGATAATTGCTTTACAGAATTTTGTTGTTTTCTGCCAAATATCACCATGAATCAGACATAGGTATACATATGTCCCCTCCCTCTTGAACTTCTCTCCCATCTGCCTCCCCGTCCCTCCCTGCTTTAGGTTGATACAGTCCCTGTTTGAGTTCCCTGAGTCATGCAGCAAATTCCCATTGGCTATCTGTTTTACATATGGTCCTGTAAGTTTCCATGTTACTGAGACAGAGTCTCTTGATCAGACTTGAGTCAGGTTTTCTAACTTTCTCCTGGGCCCATCTGAGCCCTTCCTTGTAAAATCTAGTTCTAGCCAGAACTCTTCGGCCACCTCATGCGAAGAGCTGACTCATCGGAAAAGACCCTGATGCTGGGAGGGATTGGGGGCAGGAGGAGAAGGGGACGACAGAGGATGAGATGGCTGGATGGCATCACCAACTCGATGGACATGAGTCTGAGTGAACTCCGGGAGTTGGTGATGGACAGGGAGGCCTGGCGTGGGGGTCACAAAGAGTCGGACATGACTGAGCAACTGAACTGAACTACCAAGTCAGTGTAACTAGAGCCTTGAAATCTGATCAGGTTCCTCATCCTACAGTACCCTCCAGGTGATGTCTCAGCTCCCTGGCCTGCCTTCAGCAAGAATCCTGGTTAGTTCATAATTCACCAAGAGCTCAGTCAGTTTAACTGGAGTTCCCTCTACCCTTGGTGTTTCATCTTAGTAATTTTCCCTCCACTGACTCCCACTCATCCTGATCCTTGGTTATAAATTCCCACTTGCCAGTCTCCCTCCCTGCAAGTCATATTGCAGTGATCCCCACACCTTCGGTGATGGTCTTGGGTAGAGCCTGCCCTGCCATCTTTAACAAGTTCCATAAATACATTTTTTCCTTTAACGCTGGGGAGGCTCAGTCCCAGGCTGGGCTGGAATAGGAGGGAAAGAGTAATCTGAAAGGGTGGATACTCATTTGGACAGGAAAACTCAGCTCGCCTCCATGGGGGCATTCATTCATTCGACAAACAGCCACGATGGGTCAGGTTTGAGGCAGGTGGGTGCTGACTCTCAGACTTCAAGGAGATAAGCATAGACTGTTTGGGTATTCAGTCTCCTGTGGTCTCATCAGGTCTATTTTCGGTCCTGAGAGGGTCTCCAGGGGAGGCTGGTGGGGTGAGAAGGGAGTAGCGCCCTAGTTTGGGGCATCTGAGATGGCTGTAGTTGGGGGCAGCCCTGTGGCTCAGCTAGTAAAGGATCCGCCTGAAATGGGGGAAACCTTGGTTTGCTCCCTGGGTTGGGAAGATCCCCTGGAGGAGGGAAAGGCTACCCATTCCACTGTTCTGGCCTGGAGAATTCCATGGGCTGTATAGCCCATGGGGTTTCAAAGAGTTGGACACGACTGAGGGGCTTTCACTTCACTTCTTGAAGCTGACGCCCAGGGTTTGAATAGGAGCCCACAGGGATGAGTCAGAATTGATGGCTGCTGCCCACACTGCCGGCGCTGGAGAACGAAAGAAGCAAACAAGAAGCTCTCAAATGCTGGTGTGGCTGGGCTTCTCACCCAGGCCAGGGGCATTGAAAAAAATAAAGCGCCTGAGGAAGGAAGGAGTGGTTGTCCATGGGGAAGGCACTCACAGGAGGTACACATAGCGGAAGCTTTACCATCTCAACCATTTTAAAATGTAGAGTTCAGTGGCATTAAGTATGACCATCACCACCACTCTTCTCTATCTGCCCATCTTGCAAAATGAAACTCTGTGCCCATTAAACAGCTGCCCCCATTCCCTCCTCACTCAGCCCCTGGCAGCCTTGATCTACTTCCTGTCTTCATGGTTTTCACTACTCTGGACCTCGTCTAAGTGAAATCAAACAGTATTTGTCTTTTTGTGACTGGCTGATTTCACTTAGTGTAATGTGAGTGAACTCTGGGAGTTGGTGATGGACAGGGAGGCCTGGTGTGCTGCGATTCATGGGGTTGCAAATAGTTGGACACGACTGAGCGACTGAACGGAACTGAACGTCCTCCAAGCTCATCCATGCTTTGGCATATGGCAGAATTTCATTCCTTTTTAAGGCTGAAAAATAACCCATTGTATATATATACATATGTATATATATACGCACCATGTTTTCTTTTCATCTGTCGAATGACCTTTGGGTTGGTTCTACCTTTTGGCTACTGCAAGTAGTGCTGCTATAACATGGCAAATATAGACAAATATCTGTTTAAGACCCTACTTTCAGTTCTTTGGGGTGTAGACTCAGAGGTAGAATTGCTGAATAATGTGGTAATTATATTTTTAATATTTTAGGGGCTACCGTATAATTTTCCATAGTGGCCGCACCATTTTATATTCTTGTCAGCAGTACACAAAGATTCCAATTTATCCACGTTCTCACAAAATTTGTTACTTTCTGTTGTGTTCTAAATAGTAGTCATCCTTATGAATATGAAGTGAGACATTTCATTGTGGTTTTAATTTTCATGTCTGAAATTAGTAACATGATTAGTAACATGAAGCATCTTTACATGTAGCTTGAAATTCTTTTATAAAATTAAATTATAGTGGACAAAAGGGATTTGAATACCAGCTCTCATACTATTGGAAGGTAAACCATCTAGCCTGGAAGCTTACCATTAGATGTTATTATATCTTTGCTTTTTCGTGCAAATGCTGTTATTATCAGTGTGTGTCAATCTCATCTGGCTCCTTTATTCCCAAACACACATTTGTATCTCATGGAAGATAAAGGTTCTGTGGAGCACAGTTTGGGAAACACTGACCTAGAGAAAGATCTACAGTGGTATGTCACAGGGCTCCACCTCAGGCCCATCTCCATCAGCATTTTTCATCAGTAACTGAGAAGAAGACACCGATTGTCTGCTAATCAAATTGATGAGCTGTTCAGACCCTGAGGGGATGGAGAATGCCTTGGGTGATAGTATTGGGATCCAAGATGTCTTGACAGAGTAAAGAAATGGTTCAAAGTAACAATATGTGATATTACAAGGATGAGTTCAAGACCCAGCACCTGGGCTTAAATAAACAAATCAGGGGCGGCTGCCCAGAGACAAGGGAGACACACAGGAGAGACACTGAGGACGCTCATCATTAGTTAGGGTAATGGAAGCATGTTGTTGCTGTTCAGTCACCCAGTGGCGTCCGACTCTTGGCGACCCCACGGACTGCAGCACGTCCCTGTCATGGATAGCTGGGCTCCCCTGTCCGTACGTTCATGGGGTTCCCGCAGCAAGAGTACTGGAGTGGTTTTATAATCCCTGCTCGAAAGTAACGTTAGCTAACAGGAATTACCTTATTTGGCCTTTACAGCAGGGGCGGCACTCGAGGCCAGGGGCAGCGGCCGGGAGGAGCAACCCGAGGAGCAGTGGCTGCAGGGGTGCAGGAGGGCCTAGAGGAGCCATCCCATGTTGAAGGTCAGGAAGGTCAGCAGTAAGGAGATACCCCTCATCCAAGGTAAGGAGCAGCAGCTGTGCTTTGCTGGAG
>SJYC01022505.1:0-14897 GCA_006408675.1 Madoqua kirkii | reverse complement strand
TTTTTTTTGGCTTGTTTTTGATGGGGAAAGGTGCCCACAAAGGTGGAAATGCTGAAGACCGGTGAAAGTCAGAATGTAACCCTGAGACTTCCTGCCTCTCGCCTGTGATGGGCTTCTGTGAAAGGATGTTGGCAAAGCGCCTCCCCGGGTGTGTGGGTCACAGAGCGAGAGCCAGAACAGGTGGAAGTCGTTTCTGTGGTTGTAGTCAGCTTCCCTTCTGAGCACCCAAGGCTCCCAGTTGGGGGCTGCACTGTTCTGCAGATTGTACCCCACTCTGGGACCCCTTCATAACCTGTCTGGGACCTCATTGATTTAAGAGGCCTGTGGGGGCCCAGCCTTGGACCTGGATCCTGTTCAGCCCCTGGATTTGTTTTTTCCTTCTGGTCCCTCCCGCCTGGATCCATTGCTGAGTCTCCTACAATAATACAACTGTCTGAGCACCTACTCTGTGCTTGGCCTTGAGGGTGGGGTCTGAAGGCAGCACACACACCCCCACACCCATCTTTGAGTTTTTGGAACCATCAGATGAGGCAGATACCACCGTTCTACCTGGAGTCTGTGTGCCCCCATCCTGCCCGGCAGAGTTTCCCTGATGTCTCCCATGTGAGAGTCACTGGGCAGCTCGTGAAAAACACAGTGCCCAGTCCTGCCCAGCCCCACTGCAGCCCAGCCTTCTGGGAGGGTGTGAGACACGCTGTATGGTCACTAGGGCCCAGGGCATTCCTCAGTCTGGAGACCCCACCACACTGGCCACACACTCAGTTTACCACAGCAAGGGAAGGGGGCAAACAGAACGGTGGACATATAGGCTGGGCTAGGCATGGTCACATTGTGTCCCCACAGCCAGCCTTTAAGGTGATAACAACCCCATTTTAGAGATGGGGAAAACTGAGGCTCAAGGAGGCAGCCCAAGAACTCGAGCCATAGAGACTGAGGCAGGAGGAGGCAGACTGCTATGTCGGGGGGCTGATGGAGCTGCTCCAGGACACAGGCCTACCTCAGGGGCCCGGCCTGGATGTTGCGGGTAGTAGGCTCGACTTCTCCTGACAGTCACACCGATGCTCGGCGAGACGGAGCCCATATTTCTCCCTCCTCCAGGCCACGCTGCCCTAATGGGTGACACCCGGGCTCCGCACTTCAGCTCCATTAGGAGGGAGTATGTGTGTGTGTGTGGTGGTGGGGGGTGTGGGTGCGCGTGCACACGTGCGAGAGAGAAAGAGAGAGAGAGAGAGAGAGAGAGAGAGAGGGAGGGAGGGAGGTGAGGTGGGGTCCAAGCTGATTTGGAATGGCTCCTATAAGACACTTTGCGTGGTCTGCTGGGGTTGGGTTCTCCAGCTCCTGGGGCCGACTCAGCAGGGGCAGCGCCCGCTCTCTCCTACAGGGGGCCCTCCCAGCCTTGATTTTCACAAACTCGCCTGCTGGCCATCGGGTGGCCTTCCTTAAAAATGAAAAATGGTTGAAGCATAACACACATGCAGTAAAGGCCACGCATCTTAAATGTATAGCTCAATGGAAAAACAGATAATTCCAGTAGCTCATGAATTCCACCTCCCTCCCCACCAGAGGGAACCACCCTTTGGCTTCTCACTGCACGAATTAGTGTTGCAAGTTGCTGGTTTTAATTTAGAGAGGGGCTGCAGGATTTTCCCCTCTGCGCCCAGTTTTTCACTCTGTGGCCACATTGTTGAATGTCAGTGGTTTACGTAAATATTCATTTAACTCCCTGGTAACATTCCATTGCATCCTACGTAGAATGTGCCCCGTCTGTACCTTCACGGATGGATCCTGTTGGGGGCTGTTGTGAGAAGTCAGAATATTTCCTTGGCCTGGGTGTTTTTGCAAATGTTCACAAGCTCCAGAAATTCACCCTATCCGGACCTTCTTTCTCTCCTCCGGGTGGCACCTGTTCAGTCACTGATGTTGAAGAGGCTCTGATGGGCTCCTGGCTGTGTGTGTGTGGGGGGGGTGGTGACTCATAGCTCACTGCAGGGGGTCAGGAGGCGGTTCGAGTATGTTCACAAGCTCCAGAAATTCACCCTATCCGGACCTTCTTTCTCTCCTCCGGGTGGCACCTGTTCAGTCACTGATGTTGAAGAGGCTCTGATGGGCTCCTGGCTGTGTGTGTGTGTGGGGGTGGGGTGGTGACTCGTAGCTCACTGCAGGGGGTCAGGAGGTGGCTCGAGCATCCTCTCGGTCTGGTCCACGTGCTGGACGGCTTCCCAGTGTCCCGTCATTGCTCTCGTCCCTGAGACTGCCCTCTGCAGTCCAGCCTTAGCACCCGGTGGTCCTGCCCCACCCCTCTCGCTGTCCCTGCCCTGACTGGCTTTCAGCCCACCTGCGAGGCTCTTTGGGAGCTTCCCAACAACTTTCATGGGCGCTTGTCTTTGGCGCTTGGGGACTTGTCAGAAATAAATTGGAAAGGCCGCTACCTTCAGAGACAGTTCCGCGTGAAGTTTGGGCACACTCTCCTGGCGGTCTTTCTGGAATGTCTCTGGGTGTGGGCACTGCCATCTTTGTTGACAAGCTCCTGTAGCCTTGAATGTGCTCCTGTGTGGCGTGTGTGTGTGCCAGTCACCTTGTGTGTGTCTGTCATTCTGCAGGTGTGCTTATATGTGAGGATGTGCTAGGCAGCGCGTGCATTCCTGTGTGTGAACACGTGCTTACAGTTACTGGCATCAGGAAATGTTTTGCTGGAGTTCCCTGGTGACCTAGTCCTTAGGATTCTGGGCTTTCATTGCCGTGGCCTGGGTTCAGTCTGTGGTTGGGGAACTGAGATCTGGCAGGCTGTTCAAAAGAAAGAAAGAAAGAAACGTGGGGCCAAAAGAAAGAAAAAGAAATGTCTTTAAAGCTGTTTTCTTGTTTTAAAAGATCCTCCTGCCCCTGCTCTGTCTACGCTGGGCTCTTGGCCAGTATGAGCTGGCAGCCTGGGGAAAACGTTCCTTCTGCTGATGAAAGAGAAGGGCTGGGCTGTGCCCTGGGTAGTCTGCCCTTGACCTTGGCATGGCTGGGGGCAGAAGGGCACCTCAGCTCTGCCCTGTGAGAGGCTGTCAGAGTGGGAGCCTGGAGGGGGTGGAGCTGGGCTTGGGCAGAGCAGGATGAAGGGCTCTTCCTTAGTGTTATAGGGCAATGCAGAACTTGAAAGAGATGATGTAGGCTTATGGGCCAGACGTGTGTTTGCATCTGAGCTTGAACGTTTACTGGCTGTGCTGATTTGAGGAAAAATCACTGCCCTTTGCTGAGCCTCAGTTTCTCATCTGCCAAATGGGGACAATGGGCTCCAGGTCCAGCGGAACTTTTGAGTGTGGCTGGTGCAGATGAGGAGCTGAAATTTTAATTTACTTGGGAATGTTCCCCCAGGGATCAAACTCAGGTCTCCTGAGTTGCAGGCAGATTTTTTACCATCTAAGCCACCAGGAAAGCTTCTTTAAAATTTAGTTCAAATAGCTCAGTTCAGTTCAGTTGCTCAGTCGTGTCTGACTTTATGCGACCCCGTGGACTGTAGCGCGCCAGGCTTCCTTGTCCATCACCAACTCCTGGAGCTTACTCAAATTCATGTCCATTGAGTCGGTGATGCCATCCAATCATCTCATCCTCTGTCGTCGTCCCCTTCTCCTCCCACCTTCAATCTTTCCCAGCATCAGGGTCTTTTCCAATGAATCGGTTCTTCGCATCAGGTGGCCAAAGTATTGGAGCTTCAGCTTCAGCTTCAGTCCTTCTGATGAATATTCAGGACTGATTTCCTTTAGGATTGACTGGTTTAATCTCCTTGCTGTCCAAGGGATTTTCAAGAGTCTTCTCCAACACCACAGTTCAAAAGCATCAGTTCTTTGGCACTCAGCTTTCTTTATAGTCCAACTCTCACATCAGTACATGACTACTGGAAAAACCAGAGCTTTGACTAGACAGACCTTTGTTGGTAAAGTAATGTTTCTGCTTTTTAATGTGCTGTCTAGGTTGGTCATAGCTTTTCTTCCAAGGAGCAAGCATCTTTTAATTTCATGGCTGCAGTCACCATCCACAGTGCTTTTGGAGCCCAAGAAAATAAAGTCTGTCACTGTTGCCATCGTTTCCCATCTATTTGTCATGAAGTGATGGGACCGGATGCCATGATCTTCGTTTTCTGAATGTTGAATTTTAAGCCAACATTTTCACTCTCCTCTTTCACTTTCATCAAGAGGCTCTTTAGTTCTTCGCTTTCTGCTATAAGGGTGGTGTCATCGGCATACCTGAGGTTATTGATATTTCTCCTGGCAATCTTGATTCCAGTTTGTGCTTCATCCAGCCCAGTGTTTCTCATGATGTACTCTGCATAGAAGCTAAATAAGCAGGGGCACAATATACAGCCTTGACGTACTCCTTTCCTGATTTGAAAACAGGCTGTTGTTCCATGTCTGGTTCTGTTGCTTCTTGACCTGCATACAGATTTCTCAGGAGGCAAGTCAGATGGTCTGGTATTCCCATCTCTGTAAGAATTTTCCACAGTTTGTTGTGATCCACACAATCAAAGGCTTTGGCGTAGTCGATAAAGCAAAAGTAGATGTTTTTCTGGAACTCTCTTGCTTTTTCAATGATCCATGGCTGTTATATCAGATCTACCACTAGAGGGCATCACTGCTGCTGCTGCTGCGTCGCTTCAGTTGACTCTGTGCAACCCTATACACGGCAGCCCACCAGGCTCCTGTGTCCCTGGGATTCTCCAGGCAAGAACACTGGAGTGGGTTGCCATTTCCTTCTCCAATGCATGAAAGTGAAAAGTGAAACTGAAGTCGCTCAGTTGTCCTACTCTTAGCGACCCCACGGACTGCAGCCTACCAGGCTCCTCCGTCCATGGGATTTTCCAGGCAAGAGTACTGGAGTGGGGTGCAATTGCCTTCTCCGAGAGGGCATCACTAGAGGCTTTCAAACAGTGAAAGTGGCACCATCCAATTTCATGCAAACAGTAAAGCATCAGACAACTCTTTCTTTGTGCCAGCCCAGTTTTTTCTTTTCTTTTGCCCGTGAACTACTACATCCAGTGCTGGGAGCTATTGACCTTCTTCACTGGGACACTGGAGGGCAGCAGTGTGTGTAAAAACACCCAGCACTCCCTAAGTGCCTGTTGTACTGTGACTCCCTGAACCTCCTGCCAGAGGTTTTGTTGTGACTAAACGCCCAGCCAGCCTCAGGGGGACCGGCCAGAAGAGTCGTCGCTACTGAGCTCTGTTGTCTTCATCTGAGATGAGGGAGGGAGTGGCAGGTGTGTGGTGGCTTTGTAAGCAGATCGAAGTCTAAGGTGAAAATCCTCATTTGTGAGTCTCTGCGGAAGTTAGGCTCACGGCTACTCAACCTACTTTGTTCTAAAACCAACTGCAGCAAGAACTAGAGGGAAAATGAACAGCTTGAAACCTGGGAGAAGCCCTGTTCCGCTGCCAGCCTGCCTTGGAGTCTTGGGCAAGTTGCTTGGCATCTCTGGGCCTCTGGACTCGTCCGCTATCACAGTGATGACAGTAGCCATCTCTTCTGACCCTTTGCAAGGAGCTTTGTGCACAAAACCTCGTCTCCCCCTTTCAGCTACTCAGTGGGACTGGGATGACCATTTCCCCAGTCTGAGTCCTTTTCAGATGAGGGGGGCTGCTCAGATCACAAAGCCAGTGAGTGGCAGAGTCAGGTTTTGAACCCAGGTTTGTCTACTCCAAAGTCTATGCTCTTCCGGCCTTATGGCACCAGCTTGCATGGATGGGGGTGGGGTGGGGTGGGGTGGAGGAGATGCTGGTAACAAGGTGGAGGAGGCACAGCCCGAGTCTTCTCCAGCCACTGCCTGGATACCTGAGCCCTCTGATCCTTAGTGTCCTCATCTGAAGAGCTAGGATAATTCTGTAGTCAGCCTCGAAAGCTTGTTATGCAGATGAAGCCGACTTTGACTATGCAGGTGTCTTGCACTGTGGGCGATTGGTCGGTGTTGAGAAAGCAGTAAGCATTCAGAACAAGGAGACCCACAAGGTCAGGAGTGTATCAGGAGGAGGTGGTACTACAGCCTGTGAAGGCCCTGGGGTAGGGGTACAAGGAGAAGGGAATTTAGCAGAGAAAATGGGGAGGGGGCTGCAGGGTAGGGGGAGGGGTGAGAAGACACCAGAGTTGGGGAGCAGTCTCTGGCATGCGGCAGATGCTGGGTGGGGCAGCACATGACAGACGTTCAGAAAATACTCTGTCTTCTAGACACCAGCTCCTTATTGTGGGAGAGAGGGGAAGAGATACCCCTGACCCCAAATCAAGAATAAACATGGTTTATTCTTTGCTCAAGGGACACCAAGGCTCCTGCCTGCTGCCCCTGTCCCCTGCCCCTCCCATCAGTGCCCGTGCTGTGGTCAAACGCTCAGTCGTGTCTGACTCTGCAGTCCAGTGGACCGTAGCCTTCCAGGCTCCTCTGTCCATGGGATTCTCCCAACAAGAATACTGGAGTGAGTTGCCGTTTCGTCCACCAGGGGATCTTCTCAACCCAGGGTTTGAACCCGTGTCTCTTACCTCTCCTGCATTGGCAGGCAGATTCTTTACCACTAGCGCCACCTGGTGGTTCTGGACTCTAAAGACTTCTTCCAGGTCACCAGCGCTGTGCCTGAGCTACAGTAACCACCTCTGGAGACAGGGCGAGCCCAGAGAGGTTGTGCAAGCTTGCTGAGGGTTGCACAGCCTGGAATCCATCAGCCCTGGGTGTTGGGTTCCTGGGACAGAGCTCTACCCCACCCCCTGTCCCACCCCAGGTAGAGTCTGTTCCCTGTGGCTGGATGGGCCCCTCTTTCCCCCTGTGTCTCCCCAGGGGCCTAGTTTGAGCTGCTGGAGGTTCTGGGTACCTGCACCGTCTCTTCTCATCTCTTTGCCCAGAAAAGAAACATTATTTGGGGGACATGAATGCTGAGTTTTACATCTTTAATCTCTCTCTCTGAACGACGTATTCTTGCTTAAGAACTTGAAAAGGGAAAACAGCCGCAGAGAGGTTTTTCTTTCCAAGAAATGATATCTTTTTCCTGTTTTTTTTTTTATGCAGGAGGGTGAAAGCTGAGAATAATTTGTACTCAGGAAAGAAAAGACAAAGGTGCTGCCAGCTGCTAGGCAATGGTCAGGTGTGGCCTTGAACTGGGGAACAGAATATTCGAGGCATTGATTTGTTCATTCAGGTGTTTATTTGTTCATGAATTTGTTCATTCACCATGTGCCAGGTGGCATGAGGGATGCAAAGGGGAGCTAAATCCAGTCACAGTCTCTGCTGGGGCATCTTCTGCAGAAAAGCCAGACTTGTCTTTTTTTTTTTCTTTTCCAGTTCATTTCTCATTCTGTTGCCAGAGGACTTGTCCTGAAACACAAATCCAATCACATCATGTGCTTGCTAAAACCCTTCAGGGCCTCCTCGTTCATTTAGGTCATTGGGAAGTGCAAACTGGTGAGGACAGGTACTCTGTTACCTCCTTGGTCATCTCTCCTCTCCTCCCCTTCCATCGTATCCCCTCCTCTGCCACCCTCCCCATCCACCCTGCCTATCCATGCCAGCCAACTCAGAATGGTCTACATTGTTCAGCCCAGAGTTATTCACATCAGTGACTTCAAGATGATCTGTTTTGCCCAAGTCAGGACTATCTGAGCTTGAGATTCAAGATGTTCTGCACCAGCTCTGTCCAATAGAAATACAACATGCGCCACATGTTCAGAGTTCTCCCATAGCCACATCCCAAAAGGTGAAAAGAAGCAGGTGAAATCAATTTTAATAATGTCTACTTAACTCACCAGATTGAAAATGTTATCAACAGGTACTCAATATAAAAATGATCAATGAACTCGTTTACCTTTTTCTGCACTGTGTCTTTGAGATTTGCTGTGTATTTCATACTTAGAGCACATCTTAATTTAGAGGTTAATATTTCACTGGAAATACTTGGTTAGAATTTAGATGTCATAGGATGTGAATTAAACTGAGTGAAACATTTAGTTCCTCAGCTTCCCTATGTGTGTGCGTGCTTAGTTGTGTCTGACTCTTTGTGGCCTTTTGGACTGTAGCCTGCCAGGCTCCTCTGTCCATGGCATTTCCCAGGCAAGAAGACTGGAGCGGGTTGCCATTTCCTCCTCCAGGGGATCTTCCTGCCCCAGGGATCGAACCTGCATCTCCTGAGTCTCCTGTACTGCAGGTGGATTCTTTACCCACTGAGCCATCGGGGAAGCCCTTAGCTTCACTAGTGTCATTGCAAATGCTTACTCATCACAGGTGGCTGCTGCTGCTGCTAAGTCACTTCAGTCGTGTCCGACTCTGTGTGAACCTATAGACGCCAGCCCACCAGGCTCCCCCGTCCCTGAGATTCTCCAGGCAAGAACACTGGAGTGGGTTGCCATTTCCTTCTCCAAGGCATGAAAGTGAAAAGTGAAAGTGAAGTCACTCAGTTGTGTCCGACTCTTAGCGACCCCAGGGACTGCAGCCAACCAGGCTCCTCTGACCATGGGATGTTCCAGGCTAGAGGCTACCATTTTGACTGAGCAGTTCTACACCCTTCTTTCCATGATTGTCCAGGCTTTCATCCAGGATGGTCTGCACCCTTGTTTCTTGGAGGTGGCGCTGCTGACTTTTTGGATGGGTACTTTGTTAGGGATGAGGGTGGCTTCCCTGTGCCTTGCAGGAGATTTAGCAGCATCCCAGGCGTCTACCCACCTTGAGTTGTGACAGTAGAAAATATCAGGCATGGACAAGGCCCTTTGAGGGCAAAATCACCCCCAATGGGAATCACAGGTCTACACTGTCCACCCTGGGACTATCCACGCTATCACATTCAGCGGCCTATGCGGTTCCTTCCAAACCCCCCGTGCTGTCAGCTCGATAGCTAGCCTAATTCAGAATCATCCCTGTTATTCAACCCGTGGCCTCTCCTGTTCTGTGTAGGACTGTTTACCCTGCTCATTCTGGGGGCACCTAAACCAGAAGCCATAAGTTGATACCCCAAGAACAGAACCAGGCCTGCAGATTGGTTTTGTGTGGCTTTCAGAAAGTTTAAGGATATTTGAATTAGTTGCCAGCTTTTTAACATCAGGCGATTTCACTTAAAAACCCAGATTTCTAGTTTATCTGGAAAGCTCTGGTCTCACAGAGACCCCATTCCCATTCATTAATATCAGCTCTCAGTTGGAACTGAGTCCTGATCCCCCGGTGGGCTCCACTGCCCTTTCCCTTCTATGTCCGTGAGGTCCCCAAGCCACTCATTTTATGTAACAGTGGTGTCCTCTGGGCCTTCGAGTCTGTGACCCCAGGGCCACATGAGTCTGAACACTGGTCAGTCTGGGCTGGCGTAGGAGAGTGGCCACACAGAGGCCTGCATGTCAGAATCAACCATGCAGCTCCTGAAACACAGCTGACCCTCGATCAGCACAGGTTCCAGCTGACCAATTTTTTTGCTTACACTAAGATTGTTTTCAGTGCAGCGCTGCACGATCAGCAGGTGTTGACTCTGCAGGTGTGGAACCGCTTACCTGGAGGGCTGACTGTAAAGTCACACCTGGATTTTCGGCTGTCTGAGGTGGGGGGGGTGATGGTGATGCCCCGAGGCCCTGTCTTGTTTAGAGGTCAACTGTATATGGGTTCTCAGGTTCATCCCAGATTTTCTGAAGCAGGAACTGGGGTGGGGGGTGGGGAGGCATCTACAGTTTTTGAAAAGTTTCACAGTTGAGTCTGGTGGTACCTTGACTGACATGTAATCATGTAAGTGTTGATGACTGTTGTCTGGGTGTCGATAGTCCACTGTAGATGAGCTGTCTGGAGTGATCCTGGGTCTCCAGCTGGGCTTTGTAGATGCTCCCGGCTCCTGGCATCATTGTCCCTCAAGCCAGCTCCAGAGTTTGGACCTCACTTTGCTGGCCCAGAGGACCGAGGGGCCATTGTCCATGGATTGAATTGGGCAGGTGGTCCCCTCCTCCTCCCTTGTCCTCGAATCTAGCTCTAGCTGCACCCCTGTGGTCTCTTGGACCAGAAGGCTGATGTAGATAGATCACACTGTGGTGAATATTGGGGTGCTTGGCCCAGGTCCCCACCTTGAGGGCTCATATCCCCATCCCTCGGTTGCTGAGTGTATCAGTTCCCAGCTGCATCTCTCACTGGGAATTGTCTCGGGCAGTGTTATGGTGCCCCGCAGTCAGTACACGTGGTACCAAGACCTGCCTCCCCAGCTCCAAAACTTTTGTGGGATTGGCTGAGTCAGCTTCTCCCTCCACCCAGCCCTACCTTCTCTTCCTTTCGAGTGTATCTCCCAGAAACGCTCCCCAGTAAGCCCATGTGTGCAAAGATCCATCCCAGAGTTTCCCAGGGAACCCGCTCTAAGACACCATCTTTCTGGCAGTTCCTTGCTAAGAACTGGCATCTTTTCAGCACCAAGAAAATCATCTCAGAACATCTGGGTCCTTTTACGGCTGGAAATTTCGCAGAGAAATGGGCCCTCCAGCTGTGGCTCATGGCTGAGTGTCTGCTGTTGGCTCAGAAAGTCCCCGGATCGTTTGGAGACTGTTGCGGCCACCTCCAATGTTGACATAAAACAAGGAGAGGCAGTGAGAAGTACATTCATTTAAATAATCAAGCCAAATTCAAATGCTTGTACACCACAGCTGTTTAAGAGAAAACTGCTCCAGCTCCCTGTTTCCTCCAACTGCGGGCCTTCTGTCCTTCTCAAACCTGTGTTTGTCATCGAGCTTTCATGTAGATGTGCACAACCCAAGGTTTTGCTTCCTAGTTGATCAGCCCAAACTGAAAAGGTATGTCTTGTGGCTGGTTGAGCCCTTCATTACATCCCCTGTGCCAACCACCTGAGTTGTATTTCCAAAAACCATGTCTGGTCTGGCCAGTCCCCTGCTCAAGAGTTCCTGTGGTTACTCCATCATCTTCATAGTAAAGTTCAAGTTCTTTGATCTGGGACACTGGGCCAGCCCTGGGCAGATTTCCTGTGTGATACTCCTACTTCCTCTCAAGCCAGTTCTCAGTGGCCCAAATTCCAGCCAAACCAAATGGGCTAAACTTTTCTTGAACATCCCCTGCTTGTATGTGTCTAGGTGTCAAGGAATGTGCTGTTTCTTCCACCTAGAAATTCCTTTGTACTTTGAGTGGTTGTAGAACTTCTACTCATCTGTCAAAATCCACTTTTAACATCACCTCCTCCAGGAAGTCCACCCTCATTGCTCCAGACAGAATTAATCTCTGTTGTCTCTGGGCTTCCCTTGCATCTATAGCCCTTTTTTAGCATTATCACTAGTCTCACACCCATGACATCTGGTTTTTGATGGGGATGGTAGATACATGTCCAGGTTGAGTAGTGATAAGAGTCAGGCTCTCTGTGGCCAGTCTTACTATCCCTTGGCTGGGAGTGGGTCCCATACCACAGTGAAAAGCTTGAAAGGCTGGAGATTTGAAAAAAAATTTTTTTTAAATTTTATTTTTACTTTATTCTACGTTACAATACTGTATTGGTTTTGCCATACATTCCCATGAATCAGCCACAGGTGTACATGAGCTCCCAATCCTGAAACCTCCTCCCACCTCCCACCCCATATCCTCTCTCTGGATCATCCCCGTGCACCAGCCCCAAGCATCCTGTATCCTGTATTGACCATAGACTGGCACTTTGTTTCTTACACAATAGTATACATTTTTCAATGCCATTCTCCCAAGTCATCCCACCCTCTCCCTCTCCTTCAGAGGCCAAAAATCCGTTCTATACCTCTGTGTCTTTTTTGTTGTCTCACATACAGGGTCATCATTACTATCTGTCTAAATTCCATATATATGTGTCAGTATACTGTATTGGTGTTTTTCTTTCTGGCTTACTTCACTCTGTATAATCGGCTCCAGTTTCATCCATCTCATTAGAACTGATTCAAATTTATTCTTTTTAAGGGCTGAGTAATACTCCATTGTGTATATGTACCACAGCTTTCTTATCCATTCATCTGCTGATGGACATTTAGGTTGTTTCCATGTCCTGGCTATTATCAACAGTGCTGCAATGAACACTGGGGTACATGTGTCTCTTTCAATTCTGGTTTCCTCGGTGTGTATGCCCAGTAGTGGCCTTGCTGGGTCATAAGGCAGTTCTTTTTGCAATTTTTTAAGGAATGGAGATTTGAAAATTTTAAATGAGATACTCATATCCTGTCCTAGGCACCTTTGGCTAAGAACTGCCCTAGATGTGTCTTAGACTCTGGTCTAAATTCTGCTCTTCTGTTTGCCCCACATGTTCCTAATCTGGGAACAATGCTGGGCTACGAGAGCAAGAAGCATCCAGAGATCTCTGCTAAAATGGAATTTGAAAAAACCAGGAGGTGAGTTCCGTGGCTCCCACCTTTGTACCCGTCTCTGCCACACGGCTTCAAGGCAGCGAGGCATAGACCAGCCCCCAAATGTTTACTTCCTGCTTTCCTTCCCAGGGAGTTGTGTTAGGGGCCCCCTGGTCTGGGGCATGCAGCCTGATTATGTTCCCTCCTTCCCATTCCAAAATCTCCCCAAAGCTTCTGTCTCTAAAGGCAAGTTTAGATTCAGACTCCATCTGACTCCCAAGGCATGTGGTCGCTGCCTCATCTACCCTTTTATTTACAGTGCACTTAGATGATGTTTACTCTGTGCTGGGCACTTTTCTACACACTTCACATCTTGTTACATGTTCTTCTTGCTGGGGAAGTAGGCTCTGAGTCAGATACTTGAAGACAGGATTTTCATGAAAGAGGAGGGCGTGTGTTTTGGGCTCGGCACCAGGGGAAAGAAGAGGGAAAGAGCAGACTGGGCAGAGGGGAACTTGAGCTGTGATGTAGTCCTGACAAAGCTCAGCCAGCCCCTGGGAAGCTCTGGAGCTGGGATGGCCCTCTGGAGCTGGGACGGCCCTCTGGAGCTGGGACGGTCCTCTGGAGCTGGCTGAGCAGGCGCAAGAGCACGGACATTTATACCGTGATCAGTCACTAATACAGGCTGCCGGAAAGAGATGTGACCTTGGACAGGCAGTTTTCTGCCCCTGAGGTACCCCACCTCCCGACAGGAAGGGCTGGCAGCTGGAGGCTGTCTTCCAGCAGAAATAAAGCTTTCATTTCCAAAGCAGAAGACGCATCGTAACAGCCATCACCCACATATAATCTTATTTAATTCTCACAGCAGTCTTGTAGAACTGGTATTTTTCTTATCCCCATTTTACAAATGAGAAAACTGAGGCTCAGAGAAAGATGAACGTGCTTTACACAAGGCCACGTGGCTAGTGTGGGGCAGAGCTGCGATTCCAACGCAGGCTGGCCAGCACCCCTCCATCTCTGCTCCTAAACCTGGCTCTGTCTTACTTAATTTGCCCCAAGATCCCCTCAAGGTCACAGCTTCTAAGAAAGATGCCCCAAGCGTCTTTGCTGGAAGCTACCCGAGACTAACACAACATTGTAAATTAGCTACACTCCAGTACAAATTTTTTAAAAAAGGATGAACTCCAAGCACTTTTAAAATCCGACTTTTGATTACAGTTAAGTTGAGGCCAGAGGCTTCCAGCTTCAGGACCGGTTACCTGGAGTGGACGCAAGCACTTTAAAGGATGCAGAACCCTGAATTAGTCCTTGGCTTTTATTTAGATAGATATGACAAGTGCAGCAAATATTTACATAACCAGCTGTCATGGAGTTCAAGAGAAAGCCACATTTATTCTGTATCTTGTCGTCATAAAGTCGATTTTCTGTCCAAGTGCATCTCCTGAGGGGACAAGGAGTGTTCCTAAAATACCAAAGGGTTTCTTCTAATAGTTTCAAGGACAGTCGACTTTCACTTTGGAGACTGAGTATTCGTGATGGGAAACTAAATTTGTTAAGAACATTTGTCGAAAACCGTTTGTTTACTTCAAGTTGTTGCTTCGATTTTTACAGGAGGTTGACTTCTTTCACTAACTCTGTGAAGATGAGCCCACGTGGGCCTCCCAGATCGAGTCTGAATGAGCCCTACCAGCACACACACCGCTGCCCCTTCTCAATTAGGAACATACATAAAGGCATTCTTCCTTCTAGAAAGATTATTTCACAGGGAAAGTAAGTGAAAAATGAAAACATTAAAAACACAGAAAACTTGAAAACGCGGTGCAGCCTTGATTTTCTGTGACGACTGTGAGAGGCCCCCTCGAACCAGGGCCTGTCTGTCTGTCTGTCTGCTGGCCCGCTCAGGCCAGGACCACCGGCCACACTTCACTCCAGCATTGTGGTCAGTCCCGCTGTTAAGGTGGTGGTTTGATCTTGGGGTGCGGTGGGGTGGGTTGTTGGCATCCCCAGGAGTCAGAATGTGACCTTATTTGGAGATGACAGAGGGAATCAAGTAAAATGAGGTCCTTAGGGTGGACCCTACTCCACCGTGACTGGTGTCCTTATAATACAGGGAGATTTGCATATTGACACGCATAGCAGGAAATGTGCATGGAGGGAGAAGATGGCCGTCTCTAAGCCAAGGAGGGAGCCTGGAGCAGATCCTTCATTCCCAGTCCTCGGAGGGAACCAAACCTGCCCGCAACTCGAATCCGACTTGCAATCCCCAGATCCTGGAGACAGTCCATCTCTGTTGTTTAAACCCCTCGATTGTGGTGTTGGGTTGGCTGTAATGTCATATAGAAAAACCCAAATGAACTTTTTGTCCAACCCAATACTTCATTATGGCAGCCCCAGCAAACTGATTCCTTATCAGGGCTTTCCTGATTTCTCCCATTTCAGTGGAGGAGTTTCATCAGCTACCTCGTTCTGTGCATCCTGCCTGCACACCAAGTCCAACTTCCTGATGAGGGCACAAGCTGCCAGAGTACTTTCCAGAAAGTCACCCCAGACGCCCACCCCCACCCCCGCTGACCTGTGCAGCCGCCCTCATGGCGGGTAGTCCTGGACTCATTCGTGGGCGCTTCTGCCAC
>SJYC01022504.1:0-11332 GCA_006408675.1 Madoqua kirkii | reverse complement strand
GGCCCTCTGGAGCTGGGACGGCCCTCTGGAGCTGGGACGGTCCTCTGGAGCTGGCTGAGCAGGCGCAAGAGCACGGACATTTATACCGTGATCAGTCACTAATACAGGCTGCCGGAAAGAGATGTGACCTTGGACAGGCAGTTTTCTGCCCCTGAGGTACCCCACCTCCCGACAGGAAGGGCTGGCAGCTGGAGGCTGTCTTCCAGCAGAAATAAAGCTTTCATTTCCAAAGCAGAAGACGCATCGTAACAGCCATCACCCACATATAATCTTATTTAATTCTCACAGCAGTCTTGTAGAACTGGTATTTTTCTTATCCCCATTTTACAAATGAGAAAACTGAGGCTCAGAGAAAGATGAACGTGCTTTACACAAGGCCACGTGGCTAGTGTGGGGCAGAGCTGCGATTCCAACGCAGGCTGGCCAGCACCCCTCCATCTCTGCTCCTAAACCTGGCTCTGTCTTACTTAATTTGCCCCAAGATCCCCTCAAGGTCACAGCTTCTAAGAAAGATGCCCCAAGCGTCTTTGCTGGAAGCTACCCGAGACTAACACAACATTGTAAATTAGCTACACTCCAGTACAAATTTTTTTAAAAAGGATGAACTCCAAGCACTTTTAAAATCCGACTTTTGATTACAGTTAAGTTGAGGCCAGAGGCTTCCAGCTTCAGGACCGGTTACCTGGAGTGGACGCAAGCACTTTAAAGGATGCAGAACCCTGAATTAGTCCTTGGCTTTTATTTAGATAGATATGACAAGTGCAGCAAATATTTACATAACCAGCTGTCATGGAGTTCAAGAGAAAGCCACATTTATTCTGTATCTTGTCGTCATAAAGTCGATTTTCTGTCCAAGTGCATCTCCTGAGGGGACAAGGAGTGTTCCTAAAATACCAAAGGGTTTCTTCTAATAGTTTCAAGGACAGTCGACTTTCACTTTGGAGACTGAGTATTCGTGATGGGAAACTAAATTTGTTAAGAACATTTGTCGAAAACCGTTTGTTTACTTCAAGTTGTTGCCTTCGATTTTTACAGGAGGTTGACTTCTTTCACTAACTCTGTGAAGATGAGCCCACGTGGGCCTCCCAGATCGAGTCTGAATGAGCCCTACCAGCACACACACCGCTGCCCCTTCTCAATTAGGAACATACATAAAGGCATTCTTCCTTCTAGAAAGATTATTTCACAGGGAAAGTAAGTGAAAAATGAAAACATTAAAAACACAGAAAACTTGAAAACGCGGTGCAGCCTTGATTTTCTGTGACGACTGTGAGAGGCCCCCTCGAACCAGGGCCTGTCTGTCTGTCTGTCTGCTGGCCCGCTCAGGCCAGGACCACCGGCCACACTTCACTCCAGCATTGTGGTCAGTCCCGCTGTTAAGGTGGTGGTTTGATCTTGGGGTGCGGTGGGGTGGGTTGTTGGCATCCCCAGGAGTCAGAATGTGACCTTATTTGGAGATGACAGAGGGAATCAAGTAAAATGAGGTCCTTAGGGTGGACCCTACTCCACCGTGACTGGTGTCCTTATAATACAGGGAGATTTGCATATTGACACGCATAGCAGGAAATGTGCATGGAGGGAGAAGATGGCCGTCTCTAAGCCAAGGAGGGAGCCTGGAGCAGATCCTTCATTCCCAGTCCTCGGAGGGAACCAAACCTGCCCGCAACTCGAATCCGACTTGCAATCCCCAGATCCTGGAGACAGTCCATCTCTGTTGTTTAAACCCCTCGATTGTGGTGTTGGGTTGGCTGTAATGTCATATAGAAAAACCCAAATGAACTTTTTGTCCAACCCAATACTTCATTATGGCAGCCCCAGCAAACTGATTCCTTATCAGGGCTTTCCTGATTTCTCCCATTTCAGTGGAGGAGTTTCATCAGCTACCTCGTTCTGTGCATCCTGCCTGCACACCAAGTCCAACTTCCTGATGAGGGCACAAGCTGCCAGAGTACTTTCCAGAAAGTCACCCCAGACGCCCACCCCCACCCCCGCTGACCTGTGCAGCCGCCCTCATGGCGGGTAGTCCTGGACTCATTCGTGGGCGCTTCTGCCACACCCTCCTGCTCTGCTGGCCAGCTAGCCTCACTGTCTCCACGCCTGCTCCTGTGGGCCGTGGACCCTCCCGCTGTTCATTTTCACTGGCCTCAGTGCCGTCGTGATATTTCTATTCAGATAGTGCCCTGTGTCCTTGCCCTTTCATCCTGGCCCCCAAGACAGCCTGTTAATGGTGTCAGTCACACCAGAGGGACACCCTGGGGCCAGCACCTGCCAGGCTGTGAGTCATTTCCCTCTCTAGGCTCTCGGTCTTTCTTGGGTGCCATCTTTTAAAGGGAAATTGGCACCGAGTTGAAGATAGCAGATTCAGAAAGTGTGAGAAGAAATGTATTTTCCAGTGGAGAGCCAGGGACGTGCTTTAAATATAAGCCATGAGTGCAGTTGCAGAGTTGGGCATTGTGAGTGAGAGCCCTGTGTGGGTGTAAATCCAGGGGACCCAGGGTGGGGACCCAGGTTGGCGTCCCGGGTTGGTGTGTGTGAGCGCAGGTGCTGGTGTCCGTGGAAGGATGCATGTGCCTAAGTGCCACTCTGTGTGTGAGGTGTGCACTCTGTCATGTGTGCAGATAGGTGGGGCCGAGAACACGCATGCGTGTGTGGTTTGTAAGTGCATGGGTGCTGGGTCTGCAGCGGGCAGGAGGAGGAGTTGGAATGGGACTGGTTTGTGGGTCCCGGAGGAGGTTTTCTGAGGGATGAACATCCAGCTCCCTCTGGTGCATGCTGTCCTCGTCACTTGGCTGCCGAGGCCGTATTTAGAGGCAGATGTTCCAGCCTCCTTGGCCCCCTCGGTGAGCTGCCTCTGTCCTGCTTGCCTGCTCTCACGCGTGTGGTCTCTGCTGAGAGCGTGGAAGCACAGGCAGTGTCCTTCTGCCCCGAGCCTGGCTGCAAAGCTTCCCCTCCATGCTGCATGGTTCATTCTAAGAGGCGGGGGCCGCCGCAGCCCTGCTCACGCCACCGATCCTGGCCATACGTCATCTAAGCCTGCTCTGCACGTGGTCCAGAGGTGGCTTTTAGCTCTAGCATTCCCTGATCACTCTGATACTTGCCCTTTAGTTTAATGTAGCCATGCACTATGTGGGGCACCCTGCTGGGAACCTTCGCCCTCCCAGCCCTTCCAGTTTAGAGAGAGTGCCGGTGAAGTTATCTGGTACTCTGTTGAGGAAGCCCTCAGTAAAGGTTGTCGATGTGGGTGAAGGTCGGCAAGGTTACCCTGCCTTCTTTCCCAGCTTTCAGATCTTCATCTTGGGCCTGTGGCTCTGCTGTCTCCCTGGCTTCAGCAGTAACTTCTCAGCAGATGAGAAACCCCCAACCCCCAAACCCCATGGAACCCCACCAGTGAGGTCAGCCTCCACCCTAACTCATAAGGGACCGTTAGACAGGCTTCAGTCAACCTGCATCCTGTGTTGAGTCTTGCCTTACTTGAAGTGCCAGTCCTCCAGGTCAGGAAGCCAGGCCCGTCTCTCCTGCTGCCCACCAGGTCCTTCTCCCCAGATGGACCCTCCTCAGGGAGACCTAGGCAGGTGACATCCTATCACGTGTGATGATGCTCGGTGGCGTCAGTGGTGGTGCCAGGGGGGATTCAGGGGCCAGGTGGGACTGGGGTTCCTTCCCTGGACTTGCAGAGCACAGCGATGCTCAAGGATGCTCCACTGGGGCAGAGTTGAGGGGTCTGAAGGGCTAAGGACCCCGCAGATGGAGAGGTGATGCTCTCTCAGACCACATGCTCAGGTCCTATGCAGGTGTACTGCCTGGAGCACCCATCTTTATTCTGCGTACCCTCTGGTCATTGAAGACATAGCAGCACCTACCTTACCTTGCCTTTGGGGTATCTTTGTCTCTCTTGAGTGCCCTGCACAGACCTGGACACACAGCAGGTGGTCCCTCTCTGCTTCCATTCCACCCTCATGTTCTGTCACTTTCTGGTGTCTTTGGACACTATCCATAGTCAGTTTCTCCTCCCCATCATTTCTCCCTCTGTGAAATAATTGACTTCCCAGAGGGCAGAACCAGGAGCCAGTTTGTGGACGATCACATGATGTTAGTATAGGGTTGCCAAATTAAATATAGGATGCTCTGTTACATTTGAATTGCTGATAAAGAGCGATACTTTTTTTTCTGTTCTTACAAAAGGCTGGATGTTTGTATTCCCCTAAATTTCATATGTTGCAGCCTAACCCGCAGTGTGGTGTTGGGAGTTGTTAGGCCATGAGGGTGGGGTCCTCATGAATGGGGTTAGTGCCCTTATAAAAGGGACCCTAGAGAGCTCCCCAGCCCCCTTTCACCATAAGCAGACACAGAGAAGACTGGCTATGAACCAGGAAGTGAACCTTTCCCAGACACTGAATGTGCTGGTTCCTTGATCTTGGACGACCCAGCCTCTGGGACTGTGAGAAATAAGTATTTGTTGTTTCAGCCAGCCAGGCGAGGGTATTTTTTATAGCAGCCCAAATGGACTAAGATGGAAATAAGTGTGTCAGGTGCAATACTTGGGACAAACCTGCTATGAACTGTGTCTCTCTGCAAAATGCACCCCAGTCCCAAGCCCTGGTGCCTGTGAATAAGACCTCAGTTGGAAATAGGACCTTTGCAGATGTAATCACGTGAAGATGAGGTCATACTGCAGTAGGGTGTGCCCTAAATCCAACATGAGTGGTATCCTTGTAAGGAGAGGAAAAGAGACCCAGAAAGGGAAGATGGCCCCGTGGAGACATGGAGACATGGGAGAATGTCACGTAGTGACAGAGGCAGAGGTCAGAGGAATGCGTGTGCCAGCCCAGGAACTGACGGCAGCGCGGGAAGCGAAGAGAAAGGCATGGAGCAGAGTCTCCGCAGATACTTCAGGGACAGCGTGGCCCTGCCAACACCGTGATTTCCAGCTTCCAGCCTCCAGGACTGAGGAAGGTTAATTAAAGCCACCCAGTTTGTGCTCCCTGTCCCAGCAGCTCTAGGAAACAAATGCACTTATGCAAACTATACGTTGTTTGTCTGAAGCTCAAATGGAACAGACCACCCTGTGTTTCTGTTCGCTGCGTCTGCTGCTGGTTTCTCCTCTGCAAGACTGTCCGTGGCGCTGCCTTGTTTCCCTGAGGACTCAGCATCCACTGAGGTCCCCGGAGCGAGTGGGGTCCTGCTGTGAGGCACAGCCCCTTCTGTCATTTTTTGGGACAGTTCAGTAGCTTACGCACCAACTCAATTTCTCTCTTCATTAAAGATGAAAGAAAAAGAAGGGTGTCTTGCCATTTGAGGACATCATGCTAAGTGAAATAAGTCAGAGAAAGACAAATGCTGTGTGCTCTCACTTACATGGGGAACCAAAGAGATAAACATCAAACACTTTAACTCATAGATACAGAGAACAGATTGGTAGTTGCCATAGGTGGTGGTGGGGAATGGGTGATTTACTTGAAGTGCCAGTCCTCCAGGTCAGGAAGCCAGGCCCGTCTCTCCTGCTGCCCACCAGGTCCTTCTCCCCAGATGGACCCTCCTCAGGGAGACCTAGGCAGGTGACATCCTATCACGTGTGATGATGCTCGGTGGCGTCAGTGGTGGTGCCAGGGGGGATTCAGGGGCCAGGTGGGACTGGGGTTCCTTCCCTGGACTTGCAGAGCACAGCGATGCTCAAGGATGCTCCACTGGGGCAGAGTTGAGGGGTCTGAAGGGCTAAGGACCCCGCAGATGGAGAGGTGATGCTCTCTCAGACCACATGCTCAGGTCCTATGCAGGTGTACTGCCTGGAGCACCCATCTTTATTCTGCGTACCCTCTGGTCATTGAAGACATAGCAGCACCTACCTTACCTTGCCTTTGGGGTATCTTTGTCTCTCTTGAGTGCCCTGCACAGACCTGGACACACAGCAGGTGGTCCCTCTCTGCTTCCATTCCACCCTCATGTTCTGTCACTTTCTGGTGTCTTTGGACACTATCCATAGTCAGTTTCTCCTCCCCATCATTTCTCCCTCTGTGAAATAATTGACTTCCCAGAGGGCAGAACCAGGAGCCAGTTTGTGGACGATCACATGATGTTAGTATAGGGTTGCCAAATTAAATATAGGATGCTCTGTTACATTTGAATTGCTGATAAAGAGCGATACTTTTTTTTCTGTTCTTACAAAAGGCTGGATGTTTGTATTCCCCTAAATTTCATATGTTGCAGCCTAACCCGCAGTGTGGTGTTGGGAGTTGTTAGGCCATGAGGGTGGGGTCCTCATGAATGGGGTTAGTGCCCTTATAAAAGGGACCCTAGAGAGCTCCCCAGCCCCCTTTCACCATAAGCAGACACAGAGAAGACTGGCTATGAACCAGGAAGTGAACCTTTCCCAGACACTGAATGTGCTGGTTCCTTGATCTTGGACGACCCAGCCTCTGGGACTGTGAGAAATAAGTATTTGTTGTTTCAGCCAGCCAGGCGAGGGTATTTTGTTATAGCAGCCCAAATGGACTAAGATGGAAATAAGTGTGTCAGGTGCAATACTTGGGACAAACCTGCTATGAACTGTGTCTCTCTGCAAAATGCACCCCAGTCCCAAGCCCTGGTGCCTGTGAATAAGACCTCAGTTGGAAATAGGACCTTTGCAGATGTAATCACGTGAAGATGAGGTCATACTGCAGTAGGGTGTGCCCTAAATCCAACATGAGTGGTATCCTTGTAAGGAGAGGAAAAGAGACCCAGAAAGGGAAGATGGCCCCGTGGAGACATGGAGACATGGGAGAATGTCACGTAGTGACAGAGGCAGAGGTCAGAGGAATGCGTGTGCCAGCCCAGGAACTGACGGCAGCGCGGGAAGCGAAGAGAAAGGCATGGAGCAGAGTCTCCGCAGATACTTCAGGGACAGCGTGGCCCTGCCAACACCGTGATTTCCAGCTTCCAGCCTCCAGGACTGAGGAAGGTTAATTAAAGCCACCCAGTTTGTGCTCCCTGTCCCAGCAGCTCTAGGAAACAAATGCACTTATGCAAACTATACGTTGTTTGTCTGAAGCTCAAATGGAACAGACCACCCTGTGTTTCTGTTCGCTGCGTCTGCTGCTGGTTTCTCCTCTGCAAGACTGTCCGTGGCGCTGCCTTGTTTCCCTGAGGACTCAGCATCCACTGAGGTCCCCGGAGCGAGTGGGGTCCTGCTGTGAGGCACAGCCCCTTCTGTCATTTTTTGGGACAGTTCAGTAGCTTACGCACCAACTCAATTTCTCTCTTCATTAAAGATGAAAGAAAAAGAAGGGTGTCTTGCCATTTGAGGACATCATGCTAAGTGAAATAAGTCAGAGAAAGACAAATGCTGTGTGCTCTCACTTACATGGGGAACCAAAGAGATAAACATCAAACACTTTAACTCATAGATACAGAGAACAGATTGGTAGTTGCCATAGGTGGTGGTGGGGAATGGGTGAAATGGGTTCAGTTCAGTTCAGTTCAGTCGCTCAGTCGTGTCCGACTCTTTGCAACCCCATCACAGCACGCCAGGCCTCCCTGTCCATCAACATCTCCTGGAGTTCACTCAGACTCACATCCATCGAATCGGTGATGCCATCCAGCCATCTCATCATCCTCTGTTGTCCCCTTTTCCTCCTGCTCCCAATCTCTCCCAGCATCAGAGTCTTTTCCAGTGAGTCAACTCTTTCCATGAGGTGGCCAAAGTACTGGAGTTTCAGCTTTAGCATCATTCTTTCCAAAGAATGCCCAGGGCTGATCTCCTTTAGAATGGACTGGTTGGATCTCCTTGCAGTCCAAGGGACTCTCAAGAGTCTCTCCAACACCACAAAAGCATCAATTCTTTGGCGCTCAGCTTTCTTCACAGGTGAAATGGGTAAAGGGGGTCAAAAGATACAAACTTCCAGTTACGAGATAAATAAGTTCTGGTGAAGTAATATGCCACATGGTGACTGTAGTTAATAATATTGGATCAAATATTTTAAAGCCGCTAAGAGTAGATGTTTAAAGTTCTCATCACAAGGAAGAAAATTTGTGAATCCATGTAATGATGAATGTTGACTTAATGGTGGTGATCATTTTGCAATATATACAAATATTGAATCAGGTATACCTGAAACTAATATCATGTTATATGTCATTAATAACATTCCAATTACAAAAAATAAAAGAACTCACCTTGAAACCCTGCAGGGTGGCCCTGGAGAGGGAGAGCTGACTTGGAGCCCCTCCTGTGGCTGGGGTGGGGAGGTGAGGGTGGAGGGGGGTGGGGTGGGCCCTGGACCCTCAGGCTCCTGGCTTATAGGCGGGTGGATGGGTCAGTGTCTGGGTGCTTGTGAGCTGAGCCCCTGGGTAGTGTTTGCAGCCCTGACAGGGCCGTATGTTACTGTGTGATTTTGGGCAGGCCCCTGTTCCTCCCCTTGGTTTCCCCAATTGTGAAAGGAGAGAGGTGGCTCGACCTTGAAGCCTATAACAATGCCACCCCTCACCCCTCCAATCCTAACCTTCTCTGTGACTCCTGCTTGCCACGTCTATTTCTGGGAGAAGTGCACTTCAGTTAAAATCCTGAACTGGAGCTAATTCTTCCAGAGATCAACAGACCTGCAGGCACACCCTCGCCCTTCTGTGCTGGCGTGATTCAGGCACCCTCAGAGGGCTTGCCTGCCCCAGAGCCTGCTTTGAGCCTGACCCTGGTCCTGCCGCGGGGGCCTTCTCTCTCCTTCAGAACAGAGCTGGGAGGGGGCAGGCTGAGGAAGGCCGCTATCCCCGAGGGAGGTCTCACGATGACCACTGAGTCTCCACTTGGCAGGAGATCTCAATGTGGGCAGCATCTATCCACCACCCAGTCATTGCCTAAAGTCTGGGGATGTGCACTGAGGTTTAGGGAAAAGGGAGGTGACGTAGTGGGGGTCAGATGGTTAGTCACTGCAGAATCCAAGCAGGTGAGGGATAAACACCTGTGTAAATGGGGCTAGTTTCTGTTGGGCAGTTTTAAAAGGGATGATGCCTGTGTATGAAAAGGAAGCAACTTCTCTGCTGCAGTTGTAGATATACAGCGCCTAAGTGAGCACAGATAGGGAGGGCTGGGGGAAGACCCCCGGGCTTCTGGTCCTGATGTGCTGAATGTGTTTCTCCTGGGCTGTTCTGGGGTATCCTGAGGGTGTTCTGAGCTGTCCTGGGCTGTCCTGAGCTGTCCTAGGGTGTCCTGGGAGTGTCCTGGGCTGTGCTGGAGAGTCCTGGGGAGTCATGAGCTGTCATGGGGTGTCCTGGGCTGTCATGGGGTGTCCTGGGCTGTCCTGGGCTGCCCTGGGTGTGCCCTGTGTGACTTCAGCCAGCCTCTTGGCACTGCTGGCCCATTTTCCTGTTAAAGTGGTGATGTTGATGTCCTCTGTCAGGGACATCGTGGCATCTGAAGAAATCAGCAGAGGCCAGGCCCCAGGCCTATGGCTGCCATGCCGTAGGGGCCCTCTCCATGTTTATTCAGCCGAGCCTTGTCTGGGCTTGACCCTAGGATGCAGGGAGAGGTGCTTCTTCCTTGTCTGGAAGCTACCATCCAGACAGCCCTGTGCAAGGCCACTGTGGCCAGGGCTGCAGGAAGAGATGGCCTGGGGGTTGGGGGGTCTGTGGGGGACAGTCAGAGGTGGTCCCCAGCACCCTCTCGTGACTGACACTGTGCCTGCAAGGTGGGGCTGTCCAAGGGCCTGCAGGAGCCTGTCGGGGTATCTGAGCTGTACACCAGCTCTAAGACCTCCCGTGGTTTCCCCTGGATCAGGGACTCTTCCTCAGAGCTTTTCAGAGAGGAGGAGAGCATGAAGGTTCCTATTGACCTGGCGCCCTGAGCGGGGAGGAGAGGGACAATATCTCCTAGCTCTGGGGCTGTAGACTTGCCCATGAAGCCTGTGTGAGGCCCTGCTCCTGCCCCGCCCTTCCCAGAGTGGCCCAGCCTGCCTTGTTGCCCCAGCCTGTCCCCTGACCCCAAGTGCCACCCCCGAGCTGCTCCTGACACCTTCCCCCGCCCTCCCAAACTCCCCCAACCCCCACTCTGGCTCCGCTGGAGCCTCTGTGCAGGCCCGGTGTGTCGAGGGTTGGACTGAAGGGTCCAGGGGCCAAGCTGGTTTCCACGCACGGGAGGAGCTGGCACTACCGGGGACAGCTGTGCCATCAGGTCGCTGCCCCTCAGCTGTGCCCACCGCCAACAGGCCTGGTCGCCTGCTGTGGAAGGATTGGGCTTGACATGTTCATTTGCCACCTGTTAAAAGTCCATTTTCTGGGCCCGAGCCGGCGCCGGTGGGGCGGGCTCGAAGGCCTCACTGTGGACCAGCTGCCGCAGCCGCTTTACATGCAGCATAAATATTAGTCTCTCCGAGAAGGAGGCTCGACTGCAGTTGTCTTTGGCTGGGGGACGTGACTGGGCTGTTTGCCTGCATTCCTCCCTGGCCGCGCCTCACTCAGCAGACCCTTCCAGAACCCTGGAGAGCTGGGTGTTGGCTGACCTCAGTCCCAGGTGGGATGCAGCTCCCAGATTCCGCACAGGGAAGAATCCCAGCCTGGACAGTGGAGGGGGCAAGAGCGTGTGTGGGCGGCAGCCTGGTGTTCATCTGTTGGGAAGCGCTGGGTCGCATGCTTCCCTCCTTGACATCGGCCTCTTCCTCTGCAGACTGGGAGCAAGGACCCTACCAGGCTTCATGCTCCTACACCTGCTCCTTGACGGGCAGGGCCTCGAGGGCAGAGCTGACCTCATTGCCTGCTGCTCCAGCTGGGGTGGGGGCGCCTGCCTACCCTGCTTGGCACCCTGCCTCACCCTGCCCGGGGCGGGCCTTGCCTCTGGCCTCACTGCCTCCATCCACAGGATCTTGTCCAGGCCATTGTGGACACAGACACACCGCTGAACAGTATGATCTCCAGCAGTTTCAAGTGCTGTGACTGCGGGCTCCACTGACCCGGGTGATGACTGTCTCTGAGAGGAAGTGATGCAACCACGCTGTGACCTGAACCTGTGTGACCCTGGGTTTCTACTCTGCAAGACGGTGATGGAGGCCCGCCCCTTGCCTGAGCTGCAAGGCTTAAATGAAATTGTACCTGGGAAGGGTCTGGCCACTGTGGGAGCTCGGCCCCTGGGCCTCTGAACAAGTCCCCCTTAGCATCTGGCTGTTCTTCTCACCTCATCCTCAGGTTCAGGCTTCCCACACATCAGTGTGAATCCACATCATTGGGGTTGTGGGCAGGGGAAGAAACATGTTATAAATACAGATTCTCAGGCCTCCCTGCAGTCATTCAGCAGAGCAGGACAGGGACTCTGGGGTCTGTTTTTACAAGCACTGCGTGAGACATGGGTGGCTCGTAAAAACATTTTGGGAAT
>SJYC01022503.1:0-23742 GCA_006408675.1 Madoqua kirkii | reverse complement strand
AGGCCACTGTGGCCAGGGCTGCAGGAAGAGATGGCCTGGGGGTTGGGGGGTCTGTGGGGGACAGTCAGAGGTGGTCCCCAGCACCCTCTCGTGACTGACACTGTGCCTGCAAGGTGGGGCTGTCCAAGGGCCTGCAGGAGCCTGTCGGGGTATCTGAGCTGTACACCAGCTCTAAGACCTCCCGTGGTTTCCCCTGGATCAGGGACTCTTCCTCAGAGCTTTTCAGAGAGGAGGAGAGCATGAAGGTTCCTATTGACCTGGCGCCCTGAGCGGGGAGGAGAGGGACAATATCTCCTAGCTCTGGGGCTGTAGACTTGCCCATGAAGCCTGTGTGAGGCCCTGCTCCTGCCCCGCCCTTCCCAGAGTGGCCCAGCCTGCCTTGTTGCCCCAGCCTGTCCCCTGACCCCAAGTGCCACCCCCGAGCTGCTCCTGACACCTTCCCCCGCCCTCCCAAACTCCCCCAACCCCCACTCTGGCTCCGCTGGAGCCTCTGTGCAGGCCCGGTGTGTCGAGGGTTGGACTGAAGGGTCCAGGGGCCAAGCTGTTTCCACGCACGGGAGGAGCCGGCACTACCGGGGACAGCTGTGCCATCAGGTCGCTGCCCCTCAGCTGTGCCCACCGCCAACAGGCCTGGTCGCCTGCTGTGGAAGGATTGGGCTTGACATGTTCATTTGCCACCTGTTAAAAGTCCATTTTCTGGGCCCGAGCCGGCGCCGGTGGGGCGGGCTCGAAGGCCTCACTGTGGACCAGCTGCCGCAGCCGCTTTACATGCAGCATAAATATTAGTCTCTCCGAGAAGGAGGCTCGACTGCAGTTGTCTTTGGCTGGGGGACGTGACTGGGCTGTTTGCCTGCATTCCTCCCTGGCCGCGCCTCACTCAGCAGACCCTTCCAGAACCCTGGAGAGCTGGGTGTTGGCTGACCTCAGTCCCAGGTGGGATGCAGCTCCCAGATTCCGCACAGGGAAGAATCCCAGCCTGGACAGTGGAGGGGGCAAGAGCGTGTGTGGGCGGCAGCCTGGTGTTCATCTGTTGGGAAGCGCTGGGTCGCATGCTTCCCTCCTTGACATCGGCCTCTTCCTCTGCAGACTGGGAGCAAGGACCCTACCAGGCTTCATGCTCCTACACCTGCTCCTTGACGGGCAGGGCCTCGAGGGCAGAGCTGACCTCATTGCCTGCTGCTCCAGCTGGGGTGGGGGCGCCTGCCTACCCTGCTTGGCACCCTGCCTCACCCTGCCCGGGGCGGGCCTTGCCTCTGGCCTCACTGCCTCCATCCACAGGATCTTGTCCAGGCCATTGTGGACACAGACACACCGCTGAACAGTATGATCTCCAGCAGTTTCAAGTGCTGTGACTGCGGGCTCCACTGACCCGGGTGATGACTGTCTCTGAGAGGAAGTGATGCAACCACGCTGTGACCTGAACCTGTGTGACCCTGGGTTTCTACTCTGCAAGACGGTGATGGAGGCCCGCCCCTTGCCTGAGCTGCAAGGCTTAAATGAAATTGTACCTGGGAAGGGTCTGGCCACTGTGGGAGCTCGGCCCCTGGGCCTCTGAACAAGTCCCCTTAGCATCTGGCTGTTCTTCTCACCTCATCCTCAGGTTCAGGCTTCCCACACATCAGTGTGAATCCACATCATTGGGGTTGTGGGCAGGGGAAGAAACATGTTATAAATACAGATTCTCAGGCCTCCCTGCAGTCATTCAGCAGAGCAGGACAGGGACTCTGGGGTCTGTTTTTACAAGCACTGCGTGAGACATGGGTGGCTCGTAAAAACATTTTGGGAATTGTGGCTTAGAACCCCTGCCCCCCAGTACCCCAGGAGACACTGCATCCCTCCTCCAGCCTTAAAGACTTTACTCTGTAAATCAGCGGGCTGGTGGTTTTGGGGGTGCAACTCGCTTCTGCCCCAGCAGACCTGGGAAAAGCTACTCTGAGAGCCGAGGCCCGTCTGGTCTCAGTTCTGGGCAGGGTTTGCCTACTGGACCGTGTGAAATGCTGCTTTGAAATAACCAGCTGCTCAGAATCCCAAAGTGTCCTGAATTGATTAGCACGCAGAGTGTCTTCTGAGAGCTTGACGGGGAATGTTAAGTGCCACTGCTCCCCTGGAATGACGTGCTGAGGGGAGCGGTTGTCAGGTCCAGCAGACTGAGGCCAGCCGGGCGTGCTTCATCCCACGTAAGAGGAGCCGGTGCCCTGGGGGCGGCCGGCTGGTGGGTGGTCCGTGGGCGGGGTGGGGGCTGTCCTGGGGCCACTCTGAGAGGTCCAGAGGCTCAGCCCAGGGTCCTCTACCCCTACCCAGCCAGCTGTGATCTGCGGCTGCAGCCTGGCCCTCGGGAAGGTACGGAGCCTAGTATGGCTGTTGTCTGGGCCGACTGCCAGCCAGTGTCGTGGGGAGGTGGGTGCAAAAGCAGGCAAGGACACCTACCTGGGCATCCTCTTCTTTTGCTGTTTCCTCTGTCCCAGGGCCACCCACCAGTGACTTGCTATGAATGGCCCAAGCCCACCTCCTCCATCCTCTGCCCCAGACAAGACCTGCTTAGACAGCACTAGGGTGGGGGCAGCGCCCGGTCACAAACAGCCAGGCCAGCTGCCCCTCTGCTCTGCATCCGTGCTCCCGCCTCCAGCTCTCCCTAACCCGCCTGGGCCTCTGTCCCCACATTTGCGTAATGGGGACACTAGCAACAGCCACCTGACTGGAATCAAGTCTGCAGTTCTCACTCCTGATGTTCCATTTGGAATCACCATGGTGATTAAGACACGTACCAGTGCCTGGGTCCACCCAGAGGCCAGGCCTGAGTGGATTTCCTCAGAATTTCGGGGGAGAAGGGTCTGGACATCTGCATTTTAAAAAAACTGTCAGGCAACTCAGGTCTGCAGCTGGAGGTGAGAACTACCCCTGTTTAGAAACTTCCATGACTGGGTCTGGCACACGGCAGACCCTCAGCAAGTGAGGGCCCTTGTTTCATGATTGTTTACTGTCTGAAGAGTATTAAGTGGCTTTACCTTTGCAGCCACTTGTATGCAATCAGTGGACTAGAAAGAGCTTCATTAACTAAAAAAAAAATCCTCAGTAAAAGAAACATAAATATGTACAGGGTTCATTAGTAAGGAAAATTTACCAGGTTCAGCGTCTCCTTCCTCCACGCCATGTCCAGGGAAGAGGAGAAGGGTTGCAGCCAAGGCTGGTTAGTTTCCCCCAGCTAAGGACATAGGATTTGGGGGGGGTGGATTTTCATCAGGTTTGGGGGATAGGAGAGGTAGCCCACAAGGGACACCTGGGGAAGCTAAGGGTCTGGGCCCAGGGCTCCCTGACCCATCCCCTCCTCAGATGCAGAAGAGGCTTGAACTTCAAACTAGGAACTCAAGGTAATCAGAACACCCCAGGGCCAGAGGCATTACTGCCACTCAACCTACACACCAGGGGCACTCCCCACCCCACCCCCAAGAAACCAGGATGATCAATTGCCCATCACCTTGAGAGGCAGGGCTCAGGATCTTATCCTCAGCATAGGGCTTTCAGAATGAGGCATCGGGTCCCTTGGTTAGGGACCCCAAGGGGCCTTGAAAGTGGGCCCAGGCAGGGAGAGGAGGCCAGTCCCTCCTACTGAGAGGGCAAGGCTGGAGTGCACCTTCCCAAACCTGTATGTGGATTAAATGACCTGGAAGAGCCAGTGAAAATACAGGCTCCTAGGCCCCACCTCTGATTTGGATAGAGTGGGTCTGGGGAGTGACTCTGACTTTTTGACAGCTTGTTCAAGGATGAGAGTCCTGGTGGTTGGGCAGAGGCAGGAGCCAGGGCCCCCAGGCCCCCCAGGAAATGTGGGGAACCCCAGCCCCTCTCCCACTACACCTCCTAACTCCGCCCCAACACCCTGCCCTTGCGGGTCCTCTGGGGGCATTTTCCAACCTCCCTGCCACTCTCTGGCCTCTCAGGGGCCCCCTGGTGGGCATCCTCTCAGAAGGGTTGGGTGGGTGTGTGTATGTGTACGCAAGCACAGACTGGTGCTGCATTTGCTTGAAATAAGCTCTTTTTCTCTGAGCCAGTGTTATTCCCCTAATACTCAAATAGGATATGCTGCTGTGCCGTTCTATTTGCAGATGATTTTTCTCTCTGATGAGGAGAATGTCAAAGACCCCAAGTAAATGAGAGGAGAGAAAGAAAAAGTGCTATAATTTATAGGAATTAGGAAATGAAGATTTCAAGCCCAGTGCAGGCTTCAGGGCTGGGGCTCAGGCAGCGAGTCCCGCTGTAATGGCAGTGGGGAGGGGGTCACTCCTCCGTCTGGTCCAGGGATGCTCAGGGGCTGATAGGATGCAGGGCTGATACAGCTCAGCATCACCTCACCAGCCCGGTCCTCTCCGCCCTCTGCTGGCTTCTCCAGCTACTGGCCCTGACTGTGTGATGACTTCCGCACCTTCCAGTACCCTTCAAACCTCGCTGTTGCCCTGGGGATACATCTGTGTGGCTTGGTGTTTGGACCCCTCCGTCACTCTCCGTTGCTGGGCCCTCCGCTTCCTGGATGAATTATTTGTGGTGTGTATAAATGAACCCTCCCCCCCTTGTCTTGAGCAGACCCATCTTCTCTGCTCCTTTGCTCCCACTAATTGCTCTGCCCTGAGTACCTCCTGCCTCAGCTCCACATGCGCACAGCCCACTGACTTCTCCAGGTCCCACAGACAGGCTTCCTGGTCCCCCAGCCTCCTCTCAGGGCCGTCGGCCTCCCTTCTCCTTCTGCGCTCCCACCACTCTTTGTCTTGATTGCTGAGTGCTGATCACAGCCTGCCCTTTTTTATCTCTGCCCATTTCCGTATCTCCTTTTTCCCTTACTGTTCACCCTCATGTGACTTGAATGAGGCTAGAGGCACACAGTAGGTGTTTAATTAACTGCTCTTCGCTGCAGAGCTCATCAGGTGGAACACGCATAGCTCTGAGACCTTAGTAGGGGGAAGCTGGCACCTGCCTGCAGCACAGAGGCCTGGGAATAATGGAATAAAATAAGAAGTGCGGCCTCTCTTCTCAGTGGTCCCCACCCCAAGCCTCTGTGCCTAGAAAGCGGGCTCTCATTGAGTTGCTGTTGGAGCCCAGCCAGCCACTGATGTGGCTGATAACCCAGGCTTTGTTCCTGGAAACTGGGGCTGAGGGACTCAACCTTATCTAGCTGTGTCCCCCCAACAGTGAGGCAAGGGACCCCTTAGGAGGTGCACGGCACTGTGAAAACGTGGGCCTGGGAGTATGCCATCCTTGCTGTCCTATCTTAAATCTTCTGTGTGACCTCAGACAAACTCCTCACCTCTCTGAACTTCAGCTTCCCAGTTTGGAAAATGAGGCTAATGATAACATTTAGGGTCATTGGGAATATTGGGGGTAATGTCTGTAGAGTACAGGGCACCTTAACGGGAGCTGGATAAACAACTGTTAGTGTGATGATCACTATCATAATCAACAGGCTGGACTTTTAATTCATTTTCTCTTGAAATCATTGTTGTTACCTCCAGCTGCTGGTGCCTGTGCCAGCGTCACCTGGGGCCGTGAGCCAGCCGTTTCATAATTAGCTTGGCAGGTGCAGAGTGTGGCGGACCCCCTGCCAGGGGTCACAAATTAATTAGTGTCGTTTGTGGAGAGGAAGCCCCTTTGGCAGACTTGCCGGGGACAAGGCAGTCCTGTGGACATCTGACCTCAGTCTTTGTGGCTCTGCAGAGGGCTGAGCCCCCTGAACTCAGCAGGAGGTGGGCGCTTTTAGGGACAGCATGTTTGGCCCGTGGCTAGTCAGCTCGCCCCCTCCCCCTGGGCTCAGGGGAGCCATGGAGAGAAAACTTCTCCACCCTACCCTGGTGTCTGGCCTGTGCATATGCCTCAGTTTTCCCTCCCATCACTCCAGCCACTCCGAGCCTGGGTGTTCCCTGCTCTCAGGCCCACAGCGCCCACAGCATATCCCTAGATGGCACCCACTCATTTCCTCCTCGCAGCCTCCAGCAGCCCAGGAATCTGACTCCTTCATAACTGGCAATGGCAACTTCTGCGTGTGTCTGGGGCCACGGGGCACACTGGCCCTGGGGTTTTCTGAGGGTGCTGGCCTCGCGTCATCCTCCTGGGGCAGTGTGCAGGCTGGTGACGTGCCTGGGTCTGTCCGCACACCCCCTTGGGGTCATCCTCGCCTGGACTTCCCTCTGCTGGGGGCCTTGGGCAAGATGCTCTTCCTCAGTGCAGATCGTGTGCTTCCCCAAGTCTCAGGACTCCAAGACAAACTCTTCACACAGGGAAATTCTCTCACTCACTAGCTGTGGTGTGACCAGGTAATAGCTGTGTCCTTCCCATTCTGTAGGCAAGGACACGGAGTCTCAGAGATCAGCCCAGGCCACAAAACTGATACAGATTGGGGCTAGGATTTGAGCCTTGGCATTCTGACTATATAACGTCTTTTTAAAAATTGAGGGGTAATGACGATACAGCAAAATGCACAGATCCTAAGTATTCAGTTCATGACTGCTGACAAGTGTATTGACCCATGTAAGCAGCACTCAAGATGGGGTACAGGACACACCCATCATTCTTCAAGCCTCTGCTCCCCACGAGGAGGCACCCACATTCTGATCGCTGTCACTATAGGTACACTTCATCCCTGAATTTTGTAGAAGTGGGATTATACAGTGTGTTTACTCCTTCATATATACTTTAAATACTGCCTCTATCACTCAGCTCAGTGTTTTTGAGATTTATCCATATGGCTGCATGGATCAATAGTTGGTTGTTTTTATTGGTGAACAGGATTCTGTGGTATAGATACCCCATGCTTTGCTGATCCCTTCACTTACTGATGGACATTAGGGTAAGTTCTAGGATTTCTTCCCTTCCCAGGGATAGGATTCTATTCATCATGGACTAAGATGAATAAAGATGCTCTGAACATTCACCTACAAAACCTTATGTGGTATGCATGTTCATTTCCCTTAGGTAGATACTTGAGGTGAAACCACTGGCTTATAGGGAGATGTGCATCTAACACTACAATTGCCAGACCGTCTCTAAGGCAGTGGGGCCGTTTGCCGCTCTCATTCCCAGTGTGAGAGAGTTCTAGCTGCTCCACACTCCTGCAACATTCAGTGGTGGTGGTCTTTTAAAATTCTAGCCACTCTAGTGGACAAACTTGGAGAAGGAAATGGCGATCCACTTCAGTATCCTTGCCTGAAGAATCCTATTGACAGAGGAGCCTGGTGGGCTGCCGTCTGCAGGGTCACAAAGAGTCAGACTCAACTGAAGTGACTTAGCAGCGGACAAAGTAGTGGTATCTCATTGCAGTTTTAATTTACACTTCTGTGATGACTGCTGCTGCCGCTGCTAAGTCACTTCAGTTGTGTCCGACTCTGTGCGACCCCATAGACGGCAGCCCACCAGGCTCCTCCGTCCATGGGATTTTCCAAGCAAGAGTATTGGAGTGGGTTGTGATGACTAATGATCCTGGTCTTATTTTTCATCTGCATATTGGTTATTCATATATATTTTTTTGTGATGTGTCTATTCTAGTCTTTTACCCACTTAAAAAAATTTGGTTGTTTGTCCTTTTATTGATGGTGTGTAGGAGTTCATTGTGTAATGTGGATTTGAATGTATAACTTCCCCAGTCTGTAGCTGCTTTATTCATTTTCTTAAAGGTGTCACTGGTGGCAGAAATTGGCTGCAGCCCCGCCCCGTTTGCTCATAGAGGATTCCTGGGAGTGTGACGTAAAAGGTTGCAATGTGTTAAGTATACAGTAGGTACTCAAAAGGAGCTTTATTTACTTTTCCCTACTCCCTCCTCCTGGCGTAGGCTTCCCAGATCATTTTCTCAACTGAAACAGATTTCCTGTTGTCTTCATCCATCTGCCCATGTTTTACTCACCTGGCCCGAAGCTCCTCATGGTGTCCCAACCTGTGGAACCAACCCCAGAGCTGAGTCAGATGGCAGGGACTCTCTCTCAGCGAGGGTCATGCTCTCCCACTGACTTCCGGGAAGGCGCTATAGATTGACAGTGTGTTGCTGCCGAGTCCTTTTGGCTGATGCAGAAACTGAGGGCCAGAGAGAGGTCCGCTGACTCAGCGTAGTTACCGGGACAGCCAAGGTGGAGACGGGGTCTTCAGGCCCACAGGCAGCAATCAGCTGTGCGTCGTCACCACTGGCCTCACGGCAGCCCTCCCCGTTGCAGGGCTGTCTCCTCCCCACTCAACACAAACTCTTTTAGTGTTATCCACTCCCAGGGCCAGCATTCAGCTGCGGACGGTAGTCGTTAATCAAGCATCGCCCTGCCCTCCAGGGCCTCCCAGACCAGGGGAAACGCACGTGCTCCAGCTGTTAGAGTCCACAGTGGTGAGAGGCCTGTACTGCAGACGGATGCACCGGGCACTGTGGGTGTGAGGAGTCCTGGAAAGATCACTGCTTTCACTGCCTGGGGGCGGGGGTGTAGGGGGGACCCCAGGAACATCGTCTCAGGGGAGTCACCCTTGAGCCAGGGTTTGCCGACTGAATCGCCTTTTCCCAGGTAGAAAGCCACGTGGAAAGGAAGGGCAGCATAGAGAGAGGGGAGATCATGTGCTAATGTCCAGAGACACTGAAAATTACAAGGGATTCAGGGATGCGCGTGTTTACAGGCACCACCTGTGGGCAGCCGGGCGTTGGGGGGCTGAGCTTAGAGAGGTCGGTCGTAAAACACGTGACGTGTCACGTAAGAAACCTGGTTTTCTCCTGAAAGCAATGGGGAGCTTTTGGAGGATTTGAAGATGGGGAGGAGGGCACGGGGTTAAGTGCTGGAGGCCGCCTGTCTGGGGCAGTTGCTAAGAGGATGTGTGGGGGTATGCCGCTTTAACCTGAGCCTGTGGGACACTCCTGTGGTTGGTCCAGGGCTGCCTGACCCCGGGCAGAGGGCATGGGAGTGGAGGGAACACCTCATCTCCACCCAGCAGAGCTGCTGAGAACTGATTGGCCACGATGTAAATAGAACACAGTTCGAGTCAGTCGCACAATACGATCACCATTCAAAAAGGACAGAAGGGAGGCTTCACTGGAGAGAAGCCTCATGCCCTTTGGATGGCCACACATGGATACCCCTGTATCTGCCTGGAAATGGACATGGCTGTGTGTGTGTGACCCTGGAGGTGGCTTTGGGACGGACAAGCTGGTGGTGAGCCCGGGTACAGAGGCATGACGCAGGGGAGGTCAGAGAGCCTGGGGGTGGGGGAGGAGTGGCCGGGCTCCGCTTGGCATCTGGAAGTTTCGTGTGGTCAGACAGACATGCATCTGTCTCCTGCCTCTGGAACTTTGCTCTTGGAATAAATCTCTTAATCTCTTTAAGCCACAGTCTCCTCATCTCTGTAATAAGGCTGATAACAGTCTCTGTCCTGGAGGTGTTTGGGGATTTAGTGCCAAAATGTATGTGGTGGTGTTTTTCAGTCACTAAGTTGTATCTGATTCTTTGTGGCCCCTTGGATTGCAGCGCGCCAGGCTTCCCTGTCCTTCACTGCTTCCTGGAGTTTGCTCATGATCATGTGCTAATGTCCAGAGACACTGAAAATTACAAGGGATTCAGGGATGCGCGTGTTTACAGGCACCACCTGTGGGCAGCCGGGCGTTGGGGGGCTGAGCTTAGAGAGGTCGGTCGTAAAACACGTGACGTGTCACGTAAGAAACCTGGTTTTCTCCTGAAAGCAATGGGGAGCTTTTGGAGGATTTGAAGATGGGGAGGAGGGCACGGGGTTAAGTGCTGGAGGCCGCCTGTCTGGGGCAGTTGCTAAGAGGATGTGTGGGGGTATGCCGCTTTAACCTGAGCCTGTGGGACACTCCTGTGGTCGGTCCAGGGCTGCCTGACCCCGGGCAGAGGGCATGGGAGTGGAGGGAACACCTCATCTCCACCCAGCAGAGCTGCTGAGAACTGATTGGCCACGATGTAAATAGAACACAGTTCGAGTCAGTCGCACAATACGATCACCATTCAAAAAGGACAGAAGGGAGGCTTCACTGGAGAGAAGCCTCATGCCCTTTGGATGGCCACACATGGATACCCCTGTATCTGCCTGGAAATGGACATGGCTGTGTGTGTGTGACCCTGGAGGTGGCTTTGGGACGGACAAGCTGGTGGTGAGCCCGGGTACAGAGGCATGACGCAGGGGAGGTCAGAGAGCCTGGGGGTGGGGGAGGAGTGGCCGGGCTCCGCTTGGCATCTGGAAGTTTCGTGTGGTCAGACAGACATGCATCTGTCTCCTGCCTCTGGAACTTTGCTCTTGGAATAAATCTCTTAATCTCTTTAAGCCACAGTCTCCTCATCTCTGTAATAAGGCTGATAACAGTCTCTGTCCTGGAGGTGTTTGGGGATTTAGTGCCAAAATGTATGTGGTGGTTGTTTTTCAGTCACTAAGTTGTATCTGATTCTTTGTGGCCCCTTGGATTGCAGCGCGCCAGGCTTCCCTGTCCTTCACTGCTTCCTGGAGTTTGCTCAAAGTCATGCCCATCCAGTTGGTGATGCCATCCAACCATCTCATCCTCTGTCATCCCCTTCTCCTCCTCCTGCCCTCAATCTTTCCCAGCATCAGGGTCTTTTCCAATGAGTTAGCTCTTTACATCAGGTGGCCAGAGTATTGAAGCTTCAGCTTCAGCATCAGTTCTTCCAATGAATATTCAAAGTGCATGTAAAGAAAGCAGTTGGCATGCTATTAAGCTCCATACCTGCTGGATTCTGGGTCATCTGCGGCAATTACCGTGAATGTTTCCTGGTGCTGTTATTTCCCCTGTCCTGCCTCTGGAAGCTGCCCAGCCTCAGGGCAAGGCACAGATGTGGGAGCCAATTCCTAGGAAAACCCATCACTGATGCACTGGAAGCACCCCTGCCCAATCCACGAGCCCCGAAAAGGGCCTTGGCAAGAGTTACTTGCATTTTTTTTTGGTGAAGGCCCTCCTATTGCTGCTGAACACCCTTTGGCAGGTTTTCTGGGCTGTGCCCACCAGGCAGTTAAGGAACTGACATCCCAAAGGTAATTTCTCCCCAAGGAGGTATTTTATGGGTTGTTGATGCTTCGCTACTGCTAGGAGATTTCTCCCTGACCCATCCCAGGCTAAGCCTGCCCCAGCTGCCCGAGGCTGGGCACACAGGGTGGCCGTGTGCCTCCTCGGCCAGGGAGGACGGAGCAGGCCTGACTGGGAGGACCACGAGGGTTCTTGATTGTACCTTCCTCTCTGCCGCGGGCTGTGGGGGGCTCAGGCCAGTGAATAGTGCCGAGATTGCCTGACAGCATTGTTATTACTACCTCCCTCCTTCACTCCCAGGGCAAAAGGAGGCAGAAAACTCATCGATAAGCGTCTTAATATGCAACTGCCATTGACTCGACAATAGCTATTAAAAGCTATCAATTATTTAGATATAGGAATCTGGGGAGGAAAGCTCTTAGGAGCACATCTAATGCCGGTAGAGTGTCAATAGTAGTTATTAATTTCCAGTTCGGAGATGGTATTTAAACCGTGGGTTATGAAAGCCCTTCAGAGGAAGAGAACTTTCAGTCATGCAGGTGCTGAGCTAAGGAAACTTCTGGGGCATCCAGAGTGCTGTTCATACCCTGCTTCCAACACAGCCCTGCGTGGGGTGTCTCAGACTGGGGCTGGGCCCACGGGAGAAGACCAGGCGGTCCTATCTGCCTACCCTTGACCTTCCTCTTCTCTAGCCAGAGGCCTGAGTTCCTCCTAAGAGCTATATAGCTCTGTCGGGTGCTGGTACCCAAAATGGCCACTAGGGGGAGCCGAGGTTCTCGGCCAAGAGCTGCGCTCCCTCGATGTACAAAGCTCAAGGGGACCCTTCAACATCGGTGCCTTTTCCACCCAGGATTCAGAACGCAGGCTGGGCTGGGGACAGCGTGGCCGCTGACTGGCCTGGCAGAGGTGAACAGTATTTAAAGAAACCCTCATCTCTAAGCGATATCCGGGTCCCTCCTCATCAATCTGCCCTCCCTCCTGAATGAGAAAAGCGCAGTTACATTCTGGGCGAAACATAACCAACTTCAAGGTGACCTCTCCCGGGAAACCTCAAGAGGCGCCTGTCTGTGACAACTCCAGGTCCCTGGGCATCGTCTTCCCCGCGGGGAGGAAGCTGAGGAATGTGTTGTTTCTTCCTCCTCTTCTTCCTCTTCCTGCTGGTAGCTGCCCACCCCGCGCATTTGACTGAGCACCTCTGATTTGCAGGCAACAGTGGGCACTGTGCTGGGGTACTGAAGGATGGTGGGGCTCTGTATTGAAGAGCCCCAAGGCTCTTTGAGAGACAAGGCTCTGTATTGAAGGGTTTTGCACTCAGTTTGGAGATACAGAAATTTGATTCAATACAATGAGCGTTACCCGAATGCCCACATGAGAAACGGTAGCATATGGGGCAAAAGAACCCATCTGGTGATGGAGTTTTTCAGTCTTGGCTCCACCTCAGAGAGCCAGTGTGATGTGTTACTCAGACCTGCTTGGCCTCTATTTCCTCATCTGTAAAATGGGTCAGACATCCCTGGGTTCACCACAGTCCTGTTTTGAGACTCACATATGGCCATGGAAGAAAGAGGCTTTCTTAACTGCGAAAAAGCGTCACTTCTTTTTAAAGTCCCCAAACCCTCCCACCACCGAGCGTCCGTCTTCCCACACTTTTCCTAGCTCAGCTAGAGCCATCTGCACGCACAGCCATGATTTACCTGTCATTCAGCAGAGACCTCAGAGTGGGGATAGTGGATATGCCTGGTTCGTTAAGCTCACAGCCTGGGGACTTCCCTGTAAATCCAGTGGTTAGGACTCAGCACTTTCACTTCGGGGGGCCTGGGTTCAATTCCTGGTCAGGGAACTAAGATCCCGAAAGCTGCGTGACAAGGCCAGAAAAAAAAAAAAAAAAAAGTTTAAGCTCACAGCCTAGTGATTTGCAGTAATGTTTACAGATGTTTGGGGTAAGGTGTTGGGGTGAGGGAGGGGGTGAGAATGCCTCACCGCTTTCCAGTTCAGGGTCCTGGGCTGACGGCAGTACATCCAGGTGTGTGGGCCCAGGTGCACGCAGGTGGCCACTGACTGGACTCGGGTCTTGGCCGATGCCCAGGGGAGAACCTGACCCTTGAGAAGCTGGCCACAGGGCCTGGGCTGTGGCCACACATATTGGAGGCCCTCAGGGCAAGGTAGGCATCAAAGCCCTGGGCGTGGGTGGACTCCGGCTCGGGAGGGGCAGCGTTTCGCTCAGGGTGGGTCAGATGTCACTGAGGGTCATGGAGTGGTGTCATCAGGGGCTGATGGTGTGTACAGTGCTGGGTCATAGGTGGGAGACCGACCCCTTCTGGACTGTCCCTCAGGCCTGCCTTGTTGAGGGAGGTGCTTTGGTGCCAGTGAGCCCCTCGGCTTGTGCTAATAATCTGCCTTTCAGATGAAGAGCGAGCAGGTGCTTTCAGCAGGCAGCAGAGCCCAGCGGCAATTTACACTGGGTCTTCTTTCCTGGTTACTTTTGAGAAGTGATGCTATATATATATATACACACACCATAGTGATACTCTATTTCCTTTAAGTACATTTATTTGAGTTACAAATAAAGGGAGTCAGTGCAAAGGAAAATATTAAATAAGCAATAGTCAGGTGGTGCAGGAATGCAGTAAAAATCCCTTTGCTCCTTCACCCATGACTGTCGTGGGGTGAGAGCCCAGGTTTGGAGTCATGGATGGAGATCCTCTGATTCTTCTGGTGGTGGCCCTGGACTTCTGAGCTTCGGTTTCCCTATCTGTAAACAGGGTTTATAAGACCTTCTCAGAGGAATGGTGATGAGGAGCAAATGAAATGATGCATGAAGAGTACTTAGCACAGAGCCAGGCATACAATAGGTGCTCAGTCATTGCACATTGTTAGGCATTTTAGCTTATAGTGGGTGTGGTGGGGCTACAGAGTATGGGTAGAGCCTTGGGGAGCATGCCCCTTGGGTGTGGAGGCAGGAGGAGGTGTGGGATGCCTGAGGAATGGTCTGGGAGGGACCAGGGAACCCAGAGGGACCAGGGAACCTGTGGACCAAGGTGGGAGAGCCCGGCTCGGCCCACCCAGAGCCCCTGGGAAGAAGCCAGGGGGCTCTGCTCTAGCTTCAGCCTCAGGAGGGAGTGGCCTCCTCACTGCCCTTCTGCTCCACCTCCCCTTCCTTCGGGATTTTAATTCAGAATTACAAGTGGGCGTATTCAAAATAAGATCCCGGCAACACCGGCCTTGGAAGTTCCAGCCTGGAAGGCCCTCTCTTCTGAAGTTATTGTTAGTGCACCGGTGAGAATGGCCCGGTGTCTTCCGGGAGCGGCAGGCTCTGGCTGACGAAATCACAGTCATTTCCTCAATTTGTAGACAAGAGTGCAGGCGCGTGTGCTAAGTCACTTCAGTCGTGTCCAACTCTGTGACCCCGTGGACTGCAGCCCGCTGAGCTCCTCTGTCCATGGGGTTCTCTAGGCAAGAGCACTGGAGTGGGTTGCCTTGCTCTCCTCCAGGGGATCTTCCTGACCCAGGAACCGAACCCGCATCTCTAATATCTCTTGCATTAGCACCTCCTGGGAAGCCTGCAGATAAGAGGAGTGCATCCAGAAATATTAGTGAACTTTTCAATCCCTTTGTCCCTCCCTCCCTTCTTCCAGAGATGTTTATTGAGGGCATACCAGGCACTTGTATTTTAACCTTTGCCAAAGCCAGGAGTGCCTTCTTCTCTGGCAGAGGCCTACTTTCAGTTTTTTTAAACACGAGCAAGAGGCAGAAATTCCAGGCCCTGTGTCACTTGGATCAACCCAGGAATTCTTTGGTTCACTGGACTCCAGTGTTCACATGGCATTCAGGTCACACGTGCAGGTTGCTTTGAACCCATCTGCCTGTGTGAGTTCACCTTGTTGGTCTGTTGGCTCAGTTTTCCGCGTCCAGCAGGAGATCTGCTTCCTTCTCTCCCCCAGGTGGCCAGGCTGGCTCCGTTCTGCCGTCTTCCACATCCACTGAGTTTCGGTCATCACGCCTTTGTGTGTGGGGTTCCCCTTTCTGGAGCGCTGTCTTTTCTCCTCTTCACTTCTGGAGATGCCCCAGGCTTTTCCTTCTCCGGGAAGTTGTCCCGAGGTTCTCCAGTGCTTCCCTGCCCCGAGGCCCCACGTTTCAGCCCCCACCTTGAGCCCACTGGCCCTGGATCAGCTGGCTTCCCCACTGGGGAGGTGACTCCTGGGGGCTGGGCCTTAGAATGGCTATTTGCTGAATGCTCATTCTATATCCATCCACGAGCTTCTGTGGAGGCAGGTGCTAGACTGACCCCGTTTCAGGTGAGGTGGTGACAGCTGTGCTCAGGGTCACACAGCAGAAGAAACAGAACCAGGGCTGGGGTTCAGGTGCTCTGGCAGCCAGAGCCCCACACTCTGGTTGCCCCCTCCGCCCCACCCTGCCCTACACACGGTGCAGGCTCAGGGAGCCGAGGAAGGAGCGGGTCCCCAGAGGCCCAGGCTGCCCGGATGCTGGGTTAAGCATGCCGGTTGGTGGATTTAACGTAGGAGGTGTCCGGTGGGCATTAAGCAAGTTTAGCCACCGGAGATGGGAGCTGCTGCCTGTGGCTGGGGTTGGTGTCTCTGTACAATCCCCCCTGATTACCTGAGTGCTCACTTCTATCTCTGGAATGCCGTCCTCCTCCGCTATGATTCAAAGCATTTATTTAGTTTTGCTTTGCTTTATTCCCCCAAGGGTTTCAGCTGACCTACAAGAAAACATTCAATAAAGTCCTAATAAAATATAAATAAGAGCAACAAGGGAGGACGCTGTTCACATCACGACACGGCGTCTGCTGCATCTGATGGTCCTTCGTGGATCAGATGCTCCTCACTTCCCCAGCCCTTCCATTCAGAGAGGTCATACCCACCACATGATCTGAGCTTAAATGTAAAGATTCAAGGTTTTTCTCAGATTGTCCTGTGCAGGGACTGTCAGTATGTTCGCTTCCTAGAAAAAGTGGCTGATTTGAAGGGCCCGGGTCACTGTCAGCCTCCCTGATGTTCTTCTTGATCAGCTCCTCATGCTGAGAAGGTGGCCCTGCCCTCTGGCCATAATCTGGCAGCTTTCCAGGGGAGATGCAAGATACTGTTAAAAACAGGCTGTGTGTGCTCACTCTCTCAGTTGTGTCTGACTCTTTGTGGCCCCACAGACTATAGCTCACCAGGCTCCTCTGCCCATGAAATTTTCCAGGCTAGGAATACTGGAATGGGTTGCCATTTTCTCCTCCAGGGGGTCTCTCAAACCAAGGATCGAACCCACATCTCTTGTGTCTCCTGCATTGGCAAGTGGATTCTGGTGCCACCTGTTATAAATAGGGACAGCGACTCAACTCTCGCAGAGAATCTGGTTGGGCCAAGGGGCCACCTGAGCCAGGCACCGAAATTCCCTCTCCCCGGGGGCAGGTGCTGCACCGGGCTGCCTGGGCCACAGAGGATGCTGAACCATCCCCTGCTCCAATTTGCTTTCCTTGCCTTAAGAAGACACGGTTACTGGCTTGGGCTTGTGAGCCTCAGGCTCTGAGAAACCAGGGAAAAGGCTATTGTGTGGATGCTGAGTTTTGCTTGCTGGGAGCCCCTGGGGGAGCCAGGAGGAAAGCTGACCCGTGTGAGCTCCCAGGACACACACGGGGCCCAGGGATGTGTCCTTCCTTTCTCATCTGCATGGTGATCTGCAACCCTGCTGGGGAGGCAGAGTGGCCGTGAATACACTGGAGGCAGGAGATGCTCCACCTGGGGCACTGAAGACCTTGGTGATGGATGTGCCACCTGCCTTTTCAGGGAGAACTTTGAGAACCAGGCCGGACAGTAACGGGGAAGGAGCCTTGGGAAGGGCCAAGTTTGAGTCCCAGTTGGGTTTGCTCTTGCCTGACTCTGTGGCCTCGGGCAAGTGTCTGACCCCTCTGATGTCCGAGGATGACCAGAGAGGATGTCTGTGGAAGGCCCGCTCCCCGTGGGAGACCAGAACCGGCAGGATGTGGACACCGCTAGGCTGCTCTGCATGGGTGCGGTCCCTGCCCTTCAGAGCCCAGCTCTGGCACGCAGGTAGACACACGGGTAGACTCTCACACTTGGAAACAGGGGACTGCAGAGGAATCTGGGCCCCGGGGAAGCCCTGAGAGGAAGCGCCTGGCCGGCCCAGAGGTGGTGGTAGCTTAGGACAGGTAGGAGTCAGCCAGGCGAGGCGAACAGGGGAATAGGGAATCCCAGGCGGAGCCAAGGCCCGGAGGGGTGGATGGCAGGGCGTTGGGGGGAGTCCAGGGATTTAGGGGTGTCTGGGGGATAGCATTTTTTGGAATTGGGGAGCTACGAGAGAGGGGCCTGGCTTTTAGAAAAGGGTAAGTTGGTGCAGGGCCTTGACCCGTATCCCTCAAGCGCCCCCGCCTTGGGGCAGGACTGTGGTTGTGAGCCCAGAGTGCTTTCAGTGTGGGTCTGCAGTGCTGGGGCACTTCCCATCGCCCTGACCCACAGGTGGAATCCCATCACGTGCCCACTCTAGACCCCTCCTCATCTGCTCTCTGCCTTCCTGATGAATAAGCCTGTGCTTTTGGCCCTATGTGATCCGACCCCACCCCTGCCCCCACCCTCACCTCTCTCCCCTTCTTTCTTTTTTTTTTAAAGATTTTTTAATTGGAGGAAAATTGATTTGCAATGTTGTGTTGGTTTCTGTCATACCACAACACAGAAAGTGAAAAGTCAAAGTGTTAGTTGCTCAGTCGTGTGGACTCTTTGCGACCCCATGGACTGTAGCCCGCCAGGCTCCTCTGTCCATGGAATTCTCCAGGCAAGAATACTGGAGTGGGTAGCCATTCTCTTCTCCAGGGGATCTCCCCAGCCCAGGGATTGAATCCCATCTCCTGGATTGCAGGCAGATTCTTGACCATCTGAGCCACCAGGGAAGCCCACGACAGAGCAAACCAGCCATAATTATACATCCATATCCTGCCCCCACCCCACCTTCACTTTCAACCCGTTCTTCCCTCTTACTGCGCCCGTACTGTCTTCTCCTGACCCTCCTTTACCAAATCATTCCTGCACATCCTGTGGGACTCAACTCAGGCTCTCCCTCCTCCAGGAAGTCTTCCCTGACTCCCTCTGAGTGCCACGGCCCCTGTGCTTCCCCATCTCAGCACATTGTACCCTCTTCTCTTTGTCTGGCTTCCCCACCAGGCCGGCATTGATGTGGGAGGAGGAGTAGGTCTGTGCTGTTCCCTCTGTTCCCTGGGTCTTGGCACTTAGTAGGTACTCATTAGTCACGGTTGCATGAAGGAGTGATTGAGTGAATTAATGAAGGGCTTTGATTTCTTGGCAATCTGCTCACTTCCCTGACCCCAGCTGGGGCCCTGCTCTCTTACATTGCTACTTTAGAGATTCTGGAGCTAAGCCTTTACTGCTTCGATTCACTGTATGTATTTTTATTCTGGCTTTTCTATTGCACTGCCTGGCGCACAATAGCACTCCACTTTTTATATCCCCGAGCCCACCCACTCTGTTCTGTCGCCTGAGCCCCTCAGATTCTTCAATAGGAAGACCTTTAATCTTCCCGGGCACAGCCATTTCAGAAGCGCGTTTCAAACTTCTTGAAAGCGAGATGCTGCAGCTTTGATGCCTCTGTTAGCACCTCTGCGGGGATGCAGGGGGATGCAGGCTGGCTCACTGAGGCCTTGGGGTCCCTGTGGGGTCCTGGGAGGTATGGGGGACTGAGCCGACCATCCACCCGGACTGGAGGGGACGAGAGCTACCCCTTCCACCCAGGCTCCGTCCATTGCAGGGCCCTCTTCAGGGACCACTGGGGCTTCTGCACACGCATCCTCAGGGCCTTCGCACCCCTTTCTCAGAGCCTGAGACTGTCTTCCAGCTGCACCCTTCACTGGACATTGCCCTGGGCCGCAGGGACCTGCCTTGCCCCCAGAGTAGCCCATTCCCTTAGCTGTGGAAGAGGCTCATGAAGATAGGCTGCAGCTCTGGAGGTCTTGATTAGGGCAGTTCCAGGGGGCCACCCTGGCTCCAGAGCTCTCCTGGAACCAGCCGAGGCTTTAGTCCCCACCCCACCACCCACTGCATTACGGTCAGCCCCTCCCGATCACTTGGCAAAAAACGTTCTTCATGGACTTTCTATCCCAGAGTCTGTTTCTAGGGAACCTGCTCTAAACTCCCTCTCAACTGTGAGATAACAGGGGCTTCCTAGTCACCAGCGGTCAGGGAGTGACTGAGAGGGTGTGGGTGATGAGGCAGCCCAGAGGAACACCTCCGATACGGATACCTGGAGTGTCATGCCTGGAGCCCCAGGGTCCCTCTTCTTCTGTGGACCTGATTCCTGCGGGGCCCGGGTGGTCTTCATTACAGCCTGGGTATAGGCTGAGCTCTTCTGTCAGGTCTGGGTTTGTCTCTGTCTTGGGATTTTGCCTGAGGGCATGTGACAGTCGAGGCTTGTTAAGAGCTGGGTACAGTGCAGTTCAGTCACTCAGTCGTGTCCAACTTTTTGCAGCCTGGTAGACTGCAGCACGCCGGGCTTTCCTGCCTGTCACCAACTCCCAGTGCTTGCTCAGACTCGTGTCCATCGAGTCAGTGATGCCATCCAACCATCTCATCCTCTGTTACCCTCTTCTCCTGCCCTCAATCTTTCCCAGCATCAGGGTCTTTCCCAGTAAGTCAGCTCTTGGCATTAGGTGGCCAAAGTATTGGAGTTTCAGCTTCAGTATCAGTCCTTCCAATAAATATTCAGGACTGATTTCTTTTAGGATTGACTGGTTTGATCTCCTTGCTGTCCAAGGGGCTCTCAAGAGTCTTTTCCAACACCACAGTTCAGAAACATCAATTCTTTGGTGCTTAGCTTTCCTTATGGTGCAACTTTCACAGCCACACATGACTACTGGAAAAACCATAGCTGTGACTAGATGGACCATGTTGGCAAAGTAATGTGTCTACTTTTTAACATGCTGTCTAGGTTGGTCATGGCTTTTCTTCCAAGGAGTAAGCATCTTTTAATTTCATGGCTGCAGTCACCATCTGCAGTGCTTTTGGAGCCCCAAGATAAAGTCTGTCACTGTTTCCATTGTTTCCCCATCTATTTGTCATGAAGTGATGGGACTGGATGCCATGATCTTAGTTTTCTGAATGTTGAGCTTTACCCCATCTTTTTCACTCTCCTCTTTCACTTTCAAGAGGCTCTTTAGTTCCTCGTCACTTTCTGCCATAAGGGTGGTGTCATCGGCATAGGTTATTAATATTTCTCCTGGCAATCTTGATTCCAGCTTGTGCTTCATCCAGCCTGGCATTTTGCATGATGTACTCTGCATATAAGTTAAATAAGCAGGGTGACAATATATAGCCTTGATGTACGCCTTCCCTAATTTGGAACCAGTCCATTGTTCTGTGTCTGGTTTTAGCTGTTGCTTCTTGCCCTGTATACAAGTTTCTTAGGAGGCATGTCAGGTGGTCTGGTATGCCCATCTCTTTAATAATTTTCCAGTGTTTGTTGTGATCCATACAGTCAAAGGCTTTAGCATAATCAGTGAAGCAGAAGTAGATTTTTTCTGGAATTCTCTTGCTTTTTCTAATTTCCAACGTATATTGGCAATTTGATCTCTGGTTCCTCTACCTTTTCTAAATCCAGCTTGAAAATCTGGAAGTTCTTGGTTCTAGTACTGTTGAAGCCTTACTTGGAGCATTTTGAGCATTACTTTGCTAGTGTGTAAGATGAGTGCAATTGTGAGGTAGTCTGAACATTCTTTGGCATTGCCTTTCTTTCGGATTTCAATGAAACCTAACCTTTTCCAGTCCTGTGGCCACTGCTGAGTTTTCCAAATTTGCTGACATACTGAGTGCAGCACTTTAACAGCATCGTCTTTTAGGATTTGAAATAACTTAGCTGGAATTCTGTCACCTCCACTAGCTTTATTCATAGTGATGCTTCCTAAGGCCCACTTGACTTCACATTCCAGGATGTCTGGCTCTAGGTGAGTGATCACACCATCATGGTTATCCTGGTCATGAAAATCTTTTTTTGTATAGTTTTTCTGTGTATTCTTGCCACCTCTTCTTAATATCCTCTGCTTCTGTTAGGTCCAGACCATTTCTGTCCTTTATTGTGCCCGTCTTTGCATGAAATATTCCCTTGGTATCTCTATCTTTCCTTTTCTCCTTTGCTTGCACTTCTATTCTTTTCTCAGCTATTTGTAAGGCCTCCTCAGACAACCATTTTTGCCTTTTTACATTTTTTTTTCCTTGGGGATGGTTTTGATCCCTGCCTCTTGTACAATGTTACAAACCTCCATCCTGCGTAAGCAGGTGATTTGTTGCTGTTCAGTCATTTAGTCGTGTCCAACTCTTTGTGACCCCATGGACTGCAGCATGCTAGGCTTCCCTGTCCTTCACTGTTGCCCGGAGTTTGCTCAAACTCATGTCCATTGAGACAGTGATGCCATCAAACCATCTCGTCCTCTGTCATCCCCTTCTCCTTCTGCATTCGGTCTTTCCCAGCATCAGGGTCTTTTCCAATAAGTGGGCTGTTTGTATCGGGTGGCCAAAGTATTGAGCTTCAACTTTAGCATTAGTCCTTCCTTTAGGGTTGATGAATATTCAGAGTTGATTTCCTTTAGGATTGACTGGTTTGATCTCCTTGCTGTCCAAGGGACTCTCAAGAGTCTTATCCAGCACCACAGTTGGAAAGTATCAATTTTTTGGCACTCAGTCTTCTTTATGGTCCAACTTCCACATCCATACATGACTATTGGAAAAACCATAGCTTTGACTATTTGGACTTTGTCAGCAAAGTGATGTCTCTGCAGGTGTTGGCCTCTGGTAAAAGCTGGATCCAGAACTCAGCTTGGCCCTCAGACCTAAGGGATTTTTCCTACATCCTGCTGGGGAATCCAAGTTGGAAACAGGCCCCATGGATCACGTGCACAAGAACGGCCATCCTGCCTCTTCCCGTTTATATGCTGGCATAGACTGTGTCCTCCCCAGGCTCAGAGGTTGAAACCTAACCTTCAAGGCGGTATTTGGAGGTGGGGCTTTGGGCAGGTGATTAGGTCATAAGGGTGGAGCCTTCGTGAATGCAATTAGTTCCCTGATGAAGGAGACCCCTAGAGAGCCTCCTCACCCCCTCAGCTGTGTGAGGACACAGAAGATAGCCAGCTGTGAAAACCAGGATTCCATCACACACCCAACCTTCTGGCACCTTGAACTTGGACTTCTAGCCTCCAGAACCATGAGAAATAAGTTTCCATTGTCTATAAGCCACCCAGTCTGTGATGTTTTCATTACAGCAGCCTGAACAGACTGAGACAACCCATGGACATGGGAAGCACAGGGAAGTTTCCTAAAGTCACCTGTATTTTCCACTGCTCCTGGAATGAGTGATATCAAACTCGATGGCTTAATACAAAGCAAGCTCACCATCTTGCAGTGCGTGAGGCCAGAAATCTGAACTAGGTCTTGCTGGGCCCAAATCAAGGTGTTGGCAGGACCTCTCAGGAGGCTCCAGGGGAGATCTGTTCCTTTGTCTTTCCAAGCTTTCTAAAGGCTCCCTCATTCCTTGGCTTATGGCCTCCCATCCTATCTGCAAAGCCAATTGAGTCTTTCCACATCTCATCTCTCACATCTCTCTCCCCCCGACCTTCCACATTATAAGGACCCTGCTAATGGCAACCCACTCCAGTACTCTTGCCTGGAAAATCCCATGGATGGAGTAGCCTGGAAGGCTGCAGTCCATGGGGTCACTGAGGGTTGGACATGACTTCACTTTCACTTTCATGAATTGGAGAAGGAAATGGCAACCCACTCCAGTGTTCTTGCCTGGAGAATCCCAGGGATGGGGTAGCCTGGTGGGCTGCCGTCTATGGGGTCGCACAGAGTCGGACACGACTGAAGTGACTTAGCAGTAGCAGCAGTAGCGCCTGGATAATCCAAGCTAATTTCCCCATCTCAGGATCAGCTGATGTAATTCTGTCTGCACGCTTAATCCCATCTGGGATGTAATTCTCTTTGCTGTGTAGCCTCAGATTTGCAGGCTCTGCCCATTAGGATGTGGACATCTTTGTGGACCATTATCCTGGCTTTCACCTCTTCCCATGGTGACTGGTTGTCAGCACACCCTCCGCTGACTGTCTTTTCTTTCCCACACCTGTGGTGGTCCCTTCACTTTTATTTGAAACTGTGTCTTAGGGTCTTCTTTGAGGATTGAGGGATCAAACCAATACACTTAAATAAAGCTTTCAAATTAAAGACACAGCTCAGAGATAAAGTAAACCCAGGCTACAAAGCCACCTGACTGAAAGCAAGTAGTGATTGGCCTGGCTTGTTGGGGCTGCTCTCTGGAGGAGAGCACCTACCCCCACCGCCCCTTGCAGAAAGAGGTACCCAAGTTGAGGCGACGACCAGCCTCCACTAGTGCGTCCCTCTACCCTCCAGACTCCCTGCCCTGCCAGGTACCAGGTGTCACTCTGCTAATGAACGACTCATTCTCCTCACTTAGCAAATTTCAATTTTAAGTAATTGCCTGAATCAAAGTTATTTATTGGATCCTTAATACATTTCAGATTTGAAGCTGGTTTTGATTAGCCTCCATCGCTATTAAAATGGAAAATACGTTTTCCATTTGGTGGTGATTTTCCTCCATAACGACACGGCTGCTAATGAATACTGTTTCAGTCATCACTGAACTTGGGGCACGCATCCTGGATCGTCCCCTCAGGATTGACTCCTTTTCTGTCTTCAAAGGAGCTCCCCCCCCCCCCC
>SJYC01022500.1:0-55823 GCA_006408675.1 Madoqua kirkii | reverse complement strand
GGGGTGGAACTCCTCTCCCTCCCTCCCCTTCTCTTCCCTCCCCATCCCTCCCCTCCCCATCCCTCCCCCTTGCTGCCCAGACCTTGGCCTGGGCAGTTCACTGTGGTCAGGACACGCTCATCACCAGACTTGGGATGCCAGAGAACTTGCGGTGAGGCGTCCTGGATCTTCATACAAAACAGAGGCCCTGGCACCCCAGTACTGCCTTGTCTCAGAAGTGAACTTTCCTTTTCTTCCCCTCATCCCCTGCCCCTGCCCCCACCGGTTCCCTTTATCCCTTTTCTCTTTTGGATCAAGATGGCCTGAATTAAAATCCTACATTCCCCTTGACTTTGGGCAAGTTCCTAAACCTCTTTGTGCCTCCGGTCCCTCGCCCATATGGGGATAACAATAGGCTGACGTGAGGAATTACGCCCACAAGGTGTTCATAACAGTCCAGCAGCAAGGAAGCGTGGTCACCTATTAGTTACTAGGATGGTACAGGGCAGGAGGTGCTTCTGTGCTTTTAGGACCTTGAACTCAGCACAGAAAAGGGGAGCTTTCAGCCATATTCTCCACTGCCTGAATTTAAAGTAAGGTCTGGTGCGGACAGGGTTCACACTGGAATGTGGGATTCTGCGTTTGGGCACCACTCTTTGGGAGAAGAGGTAAAATCTCAACAAGAGAAACGTCCATCCTCTTTGGAGGGGTATGTGTGACGGCAGCGGGCATCTGCTGTCCCCTTTTAAATATATAGACAGGGGAGACTTTGCCTGGGACCTAATGGCGGCCGTTTCGGGGCTCGCGGCGTGGATGGGGGTACCGGAAGCCCAGCCGGACGGAGACCTTCAGCCCCCAGCACGGACGCGGGGACTTGCCCTCTGCGCGCTAGGGCTCCACTGGCCGCCAGGGGGCGCTGTGGCCACGCGGCCGCCCGCTCGCGGCCCCGTCCGGCCCGACCCAGCGAGCCGCGCCTCCGGGCAGCGCCGCGCCCGCGCCCGCGCCAACCGCCCACCTACGCCGCTCAGCCTGGGCTCCGCGTCAGCCCCAACCCCAGCCCCAGCCTCCATAGCCCGCTGAGACCTAATGCCCTACGCGTCGTTTGCTCATCTGCGAAGTGGCTCCGCGCCCACCGTCCCCTCGGCCTTATCGGCCAAACCTCCTTCTGGTTTCTGGTTTGTGTTCTTAAGGTCACGGACCCTGGAACTCGATGCCCACAGAACCAGGCTCCTTCATTTACCCCCTCAGAGCTAGCGACCTCTCTGCTCCCTGCAGTCTTCCTCCCTCACTCTCCTCTCTCTCTCTTGGCTCGGGTTAAGCAGAAGAGTGCCTTTGATCCCAGGTCTCTTCTCTGCGGGGTAGCTGCTTTTCCATGCCCTGGAGCATCCATCCTGTGGCGCCAGACCTGGGCACCGTCATAGGCATCTTTAATTCGATGCGTCCAGGCCTGAACTCGTCACTTTCACCCTCTGCCTCAGCCTGCCGTTTCTCGTGTCCCCTTCGCTCCCCCCTCCCCAAAGGGGACAAAACTTTAGGCGTCTGAGGACCGGATGGGGCTGTCCTGAAGCCCACCTACCACGTGCATAGGACTCGGGGTGTGTTAAAGTGGGCACGTCTGGGTCCTCACTCAAGCGCTGGTTGCAGCCGGCCCTCTGAGGCCCCTGAATGTGTATTTTGGACAAGCGTCCGGGAGATGCTAAACTTTGAGAGCTCCTGCTCTGAAGGCCTCTGTGGGCACTGGAAGAGTATGGACCCCTGACCTGGGTGTGAAGATTTACCTTTGAGGTGTTAGGCTAAATACATGTGGGACTATTTGTAACCAGATCTATATGAGAGACAGCTAGGTGGGTGAGTCTGTGTGGACCCCTCAGTAGGTGGTGTGGGGTGCAAGACTGGGTGGGAAGAAGGGATCTGTGAGGAGGAAGGCCCTGTGGTTTGGCATAGTGGGAGGGCAGCTTGTGGGGAACTGGGACCGGCAGAGGGCACTGGAGCCCTTGGGTCTTTGTGTTTTTTGAGCCAGGAGGGACCTTTTATTCCAGGTTCCCATTGCTCTATTGACAGAAGCTGATCTAGATCCAGAAACTAGTCCTGGCAAATGAGGGCAGGCAGCCTGGGCCAGGAGCCCTGTCATCCAGGTCAGAGGACTTTCCACTGCCCACCTGCCTGGTGGAGGCAGCAGTGAGATGTAATAAGTTCGAGAGCACTCTCCAGGATGAGAAGGCCCTCTTCAGCTGGAGGGTGGCAGGTTACATGGGTTTGCAGGCCTCGCTTATAGTCCAGGTCCTGGGCCTGGAGCAGAGGAAACAGGGACAGCCCTGGGGCCATGGCTAGCCTCCTTTGGAGACTGTAGGCACAGACCTGAATGTGCTGCCCTTTTCCTGTTCATCTTTAGGGAGGGAGTGGAGGGGCCTCCACGAGGGGCAGGGACCTCCTGGGGGAGGAAATGGCAACCCGCTCCAGAATTCTTGCCTAAAACATCTCATGGACAGAGGAGCTTGGAGGGCTAGCCCCCTTAAGTGATTTTTTCTGAACAGGGGGCTTACACATTCATGCTTTCAAAGGCATCTATAGAGGGGACAGAAAGCACATATTTCCCATCATCCTGACCCCAGCCTCCCAGTTTCTCTTCCTGGATGCTCTGTGCATGTTAAACCATACATGTCTACACGTCTCCTCTTAAACACAGAGCGCATGAGCCAGCCTGTTCTGCCCCTTGCTTTTGACTTAAAAAAATAATTTAAAAAATCTATCTTAGAGGCTGTTTTCATATCGCTCTATGAGATTGATCTGTCCCCAGCTGAGCAGTTAAAAGCATGTCTCTGGGGACACTGCCCATACTTGAATCAGGGTCCATCACTTACCGGCTGATGACTGTGGGCAAATTGCTTAACCATGCTTTGTTCCAGTCCCTTCATTAAAAAAACTGGGGTATTAATACTTATTTTATGAGTTCATTGTGAGGATTCAAAGACAACAGTCCACGCAGACTCTGGTATGCAGTATGCTCAGTAAATGTTAATTATTAAATTCTCCCCTCATTTACTTTAATTTTGAAAAAGCACAATTAAATTTAAACCTTATCTCACCCCCCGTAGTGATGCCATGCAACAGACACAGGCTCCAGAGACCCTCTTACACCCTGGCTTCGCCACTTGCCAGTTGTGTGCTCTTGAAGAAATGACTCTTCAGCCTTGTGAGCCCTGCCTCACCTGTCTGCAGGATGGGGATAACGATCTAAGCCCTGCAAGGTTGTTGGAGAGTCAGGTAAGCAATGGTTACAAAGGCACCTGGAACAGCGCCTGGTGTGTGATGCAGATGATGGTAGTTGGAAACAACAGCAGTCAACGTGCGGGCCACGGCATGTGCGCAGTCTCACCTGGGCCTCCAGGAACCCCAGTCAGGCTTTCCTGGAGCCCAGTGTTCTTCTGTGTCTGTGCTTCTGTCTGACCAGCTACTGTGGTGTCCCCATTTTCCAAAACAATGAGACCGAGGCTTAGAGATGTTTAGCAACGTTCATAAAACCACACAGCTGATAGAATCTAATATGGTGTATGTCTGGTTCCAGACCTGAAGTGCACACCTTGCACTCTCACTGGGAATCAAGGGTGCCTGCTCCTGACTCCCTCTCCCCCTTCCTCCTGACTCCCTCCCTCCCTTCCTCCTGTCTCCCTCCCTTCTTTTTTCCTCTTCCTTTTGTTCTTTTCTGACTCTTTCTTTAAATCTCCCTCCCTTTGCTCCAACTCAGGACTGATGTCGGCGTGTCTTCTGGGGGGCACTGGCAGAAAGAAGTAACAGAAGCAGCCCCCTGCCCTCCAAGGGGCTGACCTATCCCGGGGCCTGCCAAGAGACCAGCCCTGCAGGGGAGTGAGTGTGTGTGTGTGTGTGTATGTGTGTGTGTGTGTGTGTACTTCCTGCATGCATGTTCCATGTATGTGCTGCCTGGGGACACGGAGACGCTACAATAGTCATCATGTATGTGCTGACCACTTCCAGAAAGACAGGAGGGACGGGAAGCAGGAGCGGGAGGAGGCCTGTGGGCTCCAGTGGGCAGTTGTGTGAGTTATGTGTGCCTGTGGGTGGCAGCTCCTGACCTCCCTCTGCCAGGGTCTGGCCCGTGCACAGTGAAGGGACCTCTGTGCCTAAACACTTTCTTTGCTCACCCCAGCTGTAGCTGCCCATCCAAACCTCCGTCCGCAGCCGGCACGGTGTCCACGAGCCAGAGGAGGCTGGGGCCGAGCAGTGGAATCTCGCGGACCTGCCTTTCCCCTCTGGCTCTGTGACTTCTGAGCCCCTTCGTGTTTATGAGCTCATTGGGCTTATCTGGAAACCTGGGCAACTGACGGCTCCTGAGTCTGGGTGGGATGGAGTATGAGCGCTCAGGCCAGCTCAGCAGAGCCGGGGATCAATACCCGGATCAGTGGTTCTTTCCTGTCGTGGGTGGAGAGGAATGTCTCCGGAGGTGGGCGGTGGGGCCTGGGAGCCCGAGGGCCTGGGCAGGGTCCTCCCTGCTCGGCTCTCAGCCTGGCTGCCAGCGCAGTTCCTGGCCTGCACACATCTGGAAGCAGTTGTGTCCAGCTGCCGGGCGGGGCTCAGGCTGCGGCCAGGGCTGGATGCCCGAGTGCTGGAGACCTCCCCGGGGCCCGCAGACACCCCCTCCGAGCAGGGAAGAAAGGCCAAGGAGAAAGAAAAGAACAGGAAGAGGGGAGGGAGGCTGGAGACTGAGGGGCAAGGACTGTCTTTTTGTTCTGAAGAACGTTTTGGCTTTCCCCAACAAATCAGAAAATCCGGCAGGGGGAAGCCTGTTTTTCCTCCAGGCCCGCCCATGTCTGAATCAGGCAAACCTGAGACACACATATGTTTTTGTTTCTAAACGAATCAGAAGGACTCCAGGCTTGTACGGGGTCCTAAAAGTATTCGTTGAAAACTGCTCACGTTCCACCGTCTCCTATGAAACTTTTGTTTCCATGACTTAAACATTTCCAGCAACTTGCCATCTCTTGCTCTGGCCTCAAGCGGCAATGGGCCTCATTGAAGAAGTGCGAGCCTGTCCAAGTGTGCTGGGGGCTGGGAGGTGTGGAGCGAGAGGGGGTGAGGGCCTGGGGTTAAAATGGATTGTTCTCTGGTCACAGACAGTGGTCGAACCATCTAATTCTGCCCCTTCATCTTAGAGCCGAGAAAGCAGCCCAGAGAAAGTCACACGGCCACGCAACAGGGGAGGGCTCCAGGCTGGCCTGCGTGCAGCCAGCTGCTTTACAGCCTCCCCTGGGTGCCCGGAAATGCATCTTATTTGTGACGCAGCCATGTCTGTGCATGATGTAGAGGCTGAATCATAGGAGGCACACAGTGGGGCTAGCAGTGAGCGGGGCCTGACTCTGTGCGTGGATTTTGGGGGTTTCCCAGCTCAGTTTCCTGGTGTGTGATATCGGGAGCCTCTCATCTGGGCCCTCAGTGCCCCACGTGAACATCCTAACAGTTCTAACTGTACTAACATTTGTCATTTAACGAGCGCTTACTTACCTGATGCTGGGAAAGACTGAGAGCGGAAGAAGGGGGTGACAGAGGGTGAGATGGTTGGATGGCATCACCGTCTCAATGGACACGAGTTTGAACAAGCTCCGGGAGGTGAAGGACAGGGAGGCCTGGCGTGCTGCAGCCCATGGGATTGCAAAGTGTCATTCCTGCCATTTGAGGCTCCAGCACTTTCAGCTGGATCCCATCACTGGCTCCACTCTGCAGATGAGGAAACCAAGGCTTCGGCAGGTTAAGTCACTCATCTGAGATATGGAGTCAGGCGCTGGACTGGGGCGTCCAGGGGCAGACGTTCCCCTCTTACTGGCTACTCTGCTCTTTGCCCCCATGCTTGGGGTGAAGGGTCAACAGGGTTTCTGGATGGAGAAAGTGAAAAGGGCTGTGTTCCCTATTAAAGCAGCAGGGTCCTGGTGGCCGTGGTTCAGAGTGGACTGGAGGTGTAAGTCCCCTCCTTGGGCGGCCCCCAGCAGGCACCCACTTCTCTCCTGGAGCCCTGCAGCCTCTGAACAGGGCCCCAGCCCCCTTGCCTCCAGAGTCAACTCTGAGCATCCAGGCAGGAGACGCTGAGACCCACAGGCAGCCCCTCCCCATGTTCCCCCCAGGCTGCTGGCTCTACGCTTCATCCCCCACGATGACCTGGCACGCTGGCCGCTCTAGGCTCTGCCAAGGCAAAATTAGAATGTGCAGCTCCTGCAGAGAGGGCGGATTTAACCAAGCCTCCCGCCAGGCCCTTCCAAGTGGCTGACAGGAGGTCGGGGAGAGAATACGGGGCCTGTGCCCACGACATTCCCGGCGACAAGGACATCTCCGGGCTGGCTGTTGGTGGCTCAGATGCCGTCCCCCGTGCTGGGAGTTGCTGGAGAATGGCAGACACTGGGCTCCTTGCCCCTTCTTGCCTGGCTCAGGGTGGTCTTGTCATAATGTTCCTGACCGAGGGAGCCAGGACTTCCAGAACATTCCTCCCTAGACTGGAGGCTTGCGGGCAGGGGGCTGTGTGGATTGCTCTGAGCCCACTAAATGGGCACAGCTTCCTGCTGGTGACAGCTGGTACTTTTCTGGTTTATTGTGTTCAGTTTTTTTTGTTGTTGTTAAAGTCCTTTTCCTGGGGCTGGGCATTTATCTATTATAGATACGATAAGGGAGATCAAGTTGGAGAAGGTTACATGACAGTAATTGGAGGGCTGTTTGGCCCCTCCTCAGAGCTGCTGTGTGATTTCTGCAGTGTATTCTCTTCTGAGGCACTTGAGGAAATAGCAGCTGAAGTGATTTGCCAGTTTGCCAGGCAGCAAGGCCCAGGGGTGGGATTCTGTGCCTGGGTGAGAAGGTGACACTTCTGGGTGGAGCTCTAGAGGGTTGGTGGGGGGCAGGGCCCCTTTATCCAATGGGTCTCAGGCAGGGATCTTGTCCTCGATACTCTGGCTCCAGGCTGCTGAGCAGAAGTGGGTGGGGCACTCGGCACTGGCGTGGGCTTGGGCTGGGCCGTGTTCTGGCTGCAGGCTCCTCGCTGTGTTGGTGTGGGTGGTAAGCAGCTGGGTCCTCCCTGGTTCAGTCCTGTAACTGCAGACTCTCTTGTCCTACCCCTCAAGTCAGTTGGTCTCTCTCTCTGGCATGGCAGGTGGTAGGGGGTCTAGCCAGGTTCCATGAACTGCCAGTTCTGGGGACATCATGGACTTAGGACAGGCATGGGGTAGGGTTCAAGGGCTTGGCACAAGAGGCAAAAGTGTGCAGCAAGTTGAAGGAAATGCAGGCCTAACTGATACCTGACTTTTATGCGTCTCCTGTCGTGAGATGCTCATTCACTGGGAAGCTGCACCAGAGGCCCTTGAAGCAAGAGGCCGGGGCTGTGCTAGGTATTCGTGTCTGCCCTTTGAGATCATTCTCCACGCTGCCGTGAGCCTGGGATTGTCTGCCGTGGCCACGCCACCTGGGCTTCGGCATGCTCTGGGTTTGGGTTCAGTTTGGCCAGTAGGAGGCAGCAGGGCTCGGGAGAAAGGAGCAGCCTCGCATCTGCGAGTGCCACTATGTGCCAGGCATTGTGCATATGCAAGTCCTTGGGCCCTCTTGAGGCCCTGTGGGTTGGGGACTGGTGCTGTTCCCATTTAACAGGTGAGAAAACTGTGCTTCCAAGAGCTTAAGAAATCTGTTTAAGGCGACTCTTAGTAGGTAGGGGGCAAAACTGGGATATGGGTTCAGAATCATCTGCTGCCACGCTCCCCCTGCCTATCTCCTTCCAGAAGTCAGGGCCGTCTCCCCGATGCTCCAGAGGCTGGTCATTCAACGTTTAAGCCTCCTCTTGTTATTGCATCTCCTGAGAACGCACAGCTGCAGAATTCAGCCTAGCTGGTAGACAGGTCTCCTCGTACACACAGAATTTACAGTGGTGGGTCCTGGGAGCCAGAGCCTCAAGTTGATGACAGACAACCCCGGAGAGCCTGAAACCAGGGCAGCAAAACGCCTCTTAATAAGCACATCCTTAGAACCGCACGGCAAGTGCTGAGCCCTGCAGGAGCCGACCGGGCACAGAATTCAGATCAGCTGCTATGCGTTGCCCCCCTTGTCACCTCTGCAGCGACAGCTCCTCTGGATTCACACCCTCAGGCTTCTGACATCTTCTGTCCTGCTCTCTGGGGTCCAATAGTCTCCACTTGATCCTCCTTTCTGTCCAGAGGGGCAGGGATCTTCATCCCTGGGGAAACCAGAGCTCCAGGGGCATGGGTGCCTGTGGCTGCAGCTGGGACCGGCAGGGTTCTTCCTGGCCTCCTTGCTCCTGGCCCTCCCATCCTTCTGTGGCAGGAAAGGACGCCTCCTGCTGGGGACACGCCCTGAGTAAGGGGATTAGGCCCTCAGGAGCCCCAGTCAGGGGAGCAGGGCGCGAGTAAGGCCAGGTGACTAATCCTGCCGTTTCTCCAAGATCAGATGCATGTCTCATGGAAATATGCGTGCTTGATGGCAGCATCAGAGAGGAATCGATGGGTAGGGAGCCTGGATTACAGGATGTTAAGCCAGGATTTTGTAGTCTGTCTTTCTGTCAGGAGAGTCAACAGAGGGCCAGGTCGATTCATCTTCCTGCATAAACAAGTGGATGAGTCTTCAGAACTGCATCCGCAGCCCAGCTGTGAGTGTGTCTGTGTTCTCATGCTGGGGAGTGTGTGTGCGTGCGTGTGTGGGTGAATGTGCACGTGTGTGTATGTGTGCATGTCTGTGCAAGGGTGAGAATGTGTGCCTCAGTCTGAATGTTTATGTGTGTTTGTGTTCTGGTGTCATTGTAAATGTGTGTGTGTGTGAGTGTGTATGCATCTGTTTCTGAGTGTGTGCATTCTGTGTGTGAGAATATGCTGTCTTCATGAGTGCGTGTACAGCATATCTGTGCAAGTGGGTGTGTGTGAGTGTAAAGATGCATGCACTGGGATGTAGATATGTATACATGTGTATGCCTGTGTGTGCAGATGTGAGTGTGTGAGAGAGAAATGGGTGTATGCAGCTGGGGTTGTTTCTTTACAAGGCTGTCTGAGAAAACATGTCTGGGGTGTTTAGAGACATCGTGAGATGCCCGGCCCATGGCCCTGACCACGGGTGGGTAGCTGTGCAGCTCAGCTCATACCCCGCGCTGTAGCCACACCTCCTGGCACAGTCATGGGTGTTTGACTCTTGGGACCAGTGAGGTCCGCAGGCTCTGGTGCAGACCACCAGCCTCCTCAGGCTTCTGTTTGCTGCTGTTTGCTGACCTATAACATGGGCTAGTAACTCCCAGGAATTGAGGAGAGACCCCGAGGGGACCTGGGCAGGTGAAGGCGCTGCAGCCTCGAGCACTGGGAACTGCCCGTCCTCCTGCCCCACTCTGCCTGGGCTCCTGGCTGTCCTCGGAGAGTGGCTGTGAGCAAGGCTGTGTGTGAAGGCATCTGGGCACACACATCACTCAGCACATTTCCACCAGGACAAGCCATGTAGAAATAGAATACTCCTCAGACAGTCATCTCTGTGTGAGTTCCAGGGTGACCCTAGGAGCTGGGGCAGGACTGAGGCCATCTCACCAGCCATGCAAAGCTGCACAGTTACCCTCTGGTGCTGGGACAACAACAAGGGCTCCCGAGACACAGAAAGGGGGTTCAAATTTGGGGCTGGTCACTGCCCAGCTGTGTGACTGGGGCCAGCTCCTTGACCTTTCTGGGCCTTGGTTCTTCCACTGCAGATCCTAGCTATCTGGCTGACTTGCCACCCACTAGGAAACTGCTCTTAGGAGAGTCAGAACAAGTGGTCGGTATTAGTTTCCTCTTGCTGCTGTAACAAGTAAGCACAGCCTCAGTGGCTGAAAACAACACAAGATGACTATTTTATTTTAGATCTGAAGTCCAGTGGGTGTCAGTGGGTTAAGGGCCTTCTGGAGGCCCCAGGAGAGGCGGGGTGGGAGGGGCAGTATGGGTAGATCTCTTTTCTTTTTCCAGCTTCTGGAAGACACCCACATCCCTTGGCTCAGGGCTGCCTCCTCCATCTTAAAAGCACATCACTCTGCTCCTCTGTCATTATATCTGCCTCTGGTCATCCTGCTTCCCCTTTGTCAGGACCCTTGTGACCATGTTGGACCCACCCAGTTAATCCAGGATAATCTCCCATCTCAAGTGCCTTCATTTGACCCACACCTGCAGAGTCCCATGTGGGGTAACATATCACAGTCCTGGGGATCAGGATGTAGACATCTTTAGGGAGCCATTATTCAGCCTTCCATGGTATCCACATGGCAGCATGGATGTCCCTAGTGCCCCCTTGGAGAGACAAAACGTCCATTGTTCACTGTCTCAGTCATTTTACAAACATTTATTAAGGGCCGCTGTAGGCCAGACTGACCCTTGCCCTCAGGGAGTTTATGTTCTAGCTGGGCAGACCAATAACAACACAGTAAAATGTATGATGCGGCAGGTGGAGACAAGTCCTCTGGAGAAAAGTAAAGCAGAGGGGGTCCCGGGGTGCTGAGGGCTGCCCCCACAGCCTCTCTGGGGAGGTGACGTTGGAGCAGAGTCCGAGACAAAGCAAGAGAGTGAGTGAGCCATGCGGGTGCCAGAGGGAGGGGAGGGATGTTGCTGGTTGTTGTGGGTTGAATTGTGTCCCCTGCAAAAGGTGTGTTCAAGACCCAACCCCTGGGGGCCTGTGAATGTGATCTTATGGGAAACAGGGCCTTTGTAGATGTAATCAGGTGAGAGCTAAGATGACAGGATGGGCCCTACACCTGATCACTGGTGAAGCTTGCAGTTGGGCTTCCTCTGTAGAGAGTTTACCTCTGGCTGGTGAACCGATCAGAGCACTAGCCTCTTCTCCTCCTTCTTGGTAAAAAGCCGATAAATCACAGCAGCTGCTGTTTATTGTCTGTTCAGTGCTGGGCAAGTTGCATCATCATCTCTCTTCTCACATGGCCATTATTGTTAGAGCCCCATTTCACAGATGAGAAAACTGAGGGTTGAGGCCACTGAGCAATGGCATTTGCCTACACACACTCAGCTACTGAACTGGGGAGCTGCGGCTCAAGCGCAAGGATGCGCCGTTCCCCACAGCCCTACCGTGGGAGCAACTGGAGGGCAGGGCCTGTTCATTCTTTCCTGTTATCTCTGGCACAGAACAGCCAGTTAAAACATATTGATTTTCGCCTCCATTAATGATCTCTTAAGTCTTGACAAGGGAGTTCAGTTCAATCAGAACTTCTGACGAATCCTAAACCAGCTTTCTCTCCTATGTTATTCATTCTGTAAACATTTGCTGAGAGTCCCTGCATACCTGGAACATGCTGCAGGGTTATTTGCTCCATTCCATCTTGAATGGACTCTAATTATACCTATATTTTGAAAAAGTAGTTTTTTGTTTGGTATTTGGGTAAAATTCTCTGAGTAGCCCCTGGGGTGACCTCTGAGGAGCCCAGCAGTCACAGCCGGAAACCTTGCCTCTCTAACAGGCAGCACGGCACTGATTCCTGCTCCTCTGTGGCCTTTGGAGCCCTGGCTCTGCGGGGCTTCCTGTCCGCCTGTACCTCCCTGGGGATGCCTGCCCCTCCCTGGGGATGCCTGCCCCTCCCTGGGTGGACACACACCTCGCTGCCTCCCAGACTCTCTGGTCCTGGTTCATCTCGTGCTTTGGTCCCAGAAGTATTTTCTTCCAACTACTTTGGAAAACCGTCTTCCTTCTTTGGATCTGTGCCACTGTCACTAACCAATCCCAAGAGCAATCAGGATGGCGATGTTTTGGGCATCTTTGGTGACCTGGGGCCCCTGGGAGCCGCTATTCTTAAGAGCCTTTCAGCTGATGGCTGGGATGCTGATGTTTTGTCTGTGCCAGGATGCGTGTGTGGGTAGAAAAGACATAGTTGGTGGTAGGAAGCCCTGAGAAATGGTAGAAGGGCTTCATGGAGGAACTGAAATAAGACTGTATCAATCAAGATGACAAGATATGGCCTACTGCTTATCCAGTTGGCCCTGACTCAAAACTGTTAACAACAATGAGATACTGAAAAAGCCCAGACTGCAGGATCTTGCCCCACCGAAGTGAAATATAAATGACACAGTTTCCCCAAAGAGCAATTCAGCATCATGCATTAAGATTTAAACAGGCTCCTACCCTTGATATAGCAATTGTTCTTCTAGAATGGAAGTTAGCTAAATCAACAGATGCAGAAAGATTTATGTATGAGGTTGTTTATTGTTGGGTACAGTAGCAAAACTTTGGAAAGACCCTAAATGTCCAACCATAGGCAAGTGGTTAAATGACCTGTGTCCATCTGTCTGTCCATCTACTCAATGGATTGATATGCATCCATTTAAAACGATGCTTGTGGGTCTTTGGCTGCCATGGAAACATAATAATCGTGGTAATAGTGTTTCAAAGGGCCAGTCACTGCTCTAAGCATAGTTTCAAGGAATAACCCAGTAACGTGGTGACTCAGGGGCAGCCGCAGAACGATGCCCACATGAGAGATGAGAAAGTGGCAGCCCAGGAAGGCGGAGAGCCAGAACTTACTAGCTCGCGTGGGCTTGGGGTCTTGAACCCCAGCTGCTTCCTCCCATCTGCCACTCTGCCTCTCACTGTGACCACAGAGATGGAAACATCAAGGGCACAAAACTGCATGTCCCTCCTGATCCACTTTCACAGGGGGAAGATGTCTGCTACACACAGAAAAAAGTCTAGAAAGGAAAACATCTGTAATGGTGGGGGCCTCGGGGTGATGGGGTTAGGGGGAGTTCTCTTTTACCTATTTTGGATTTTCTAAGGAAATGGCAACCCACTCCAGTATTCTTGCCTGGAGAATCCCAAGGACAGAGGAGCCTGGCGGGGTATGGTTCATAGGATCACAAGGAGTTGGACATGACTGAAGTGACTTAGAACACACATATACACACACAGATTCTTTATAACAATTTCTATGTTACTTTTATTATAAAAATAGTGAGACAAGAGAGGCAGGGGACAGGGAGGTGTCTGGTTGGTTGCTGGGATCCCGGCCACCCTTCTCCTGGGGTGGAGGAGCCACGGATATGATGACCTCGTCTAGCTCTTGGCTATTCCTTGCCTCATGGGAGGGAGGTGTGGGGAGGGTTTTGTGCCTCTAAAGAGAGAAAGAAACAGTGACCTCTGTGTCCTCTGAATCTGGTCACAGAATCCTGGGGTAGGAGTCCTTCTTGGAGACAAACTAGGACATTTCTCCCTCAAGGCCTTCTTAGAACAAAACATAAAGGCTGGAAAGAGGCCTGAGGATTATCTGGGGCATTGGTTTTTCATCATTTTTTTTTTTTTCCTGGTGGCAGAACACTGCAAGCAAGTCTTACTCATGATGCAGGGCAAGGAAGTGATTATCTTGCCCTCAAGGACCAAGTTTCTTTTAGAGAAGAGACTTTTGGAAAAATCCCTTGAGAGACTCCTTGGATGAGTGTGAAGTTCTAAGGGTATGAGCTAAAAGGAGACAGGAAAGCAAAAAAGACTTTTCTCTATAAGAAATGAATATGAATTTTGGCATGGAGGAACAGGGAGCAGAGAGAATTTGGGATCCAAAGCAGTTGGGACCAAAATGCTTTGATTTCTGCTTCCCTGCTTCAACCTTAACTGATGCGGGGATGAGAGAAAGTTTGACTTTGACCTTTGTATTCAGCTCTGGGTTGCTGAACAGACAAATGATTATTAATTCAGTGTCATTTCTGACTTCTGTGGAACTGTGAGTCATCAGTGATTGAGTGATCATGGAGATTATCATTATATCTAGTTTGCATAACAACTGGGTAATAATATGAGAATATATATCTTTTTAATGTATTCAGTTCAGTTCAGTCGCTCAGTTGTATCCGACTCTTTGTGACCCTATGGACTGCAGCACTCCAGACTTCCCTGCCCAACACCAACTCCCGGAGCTTACTCAAACTCATGTCCATTGAGTTGGTGATAACATCCAACCATCTCATCCTCTGTTGTCCCCTTCTCCCACCTTCAGTCTTTCTCAGCATCAGGGTCTTTACCAGTGAGTCAGTTCTTTGCATCAGGTGGCCAAAGTATTGGAGTTTCAGCTTCAGCTTCAGTCCTTCCAATGAATATTTAGGACTGATTTCCTTTAGGATGGACTGGTTGGATCTCCTTGTAAGAGTCCAAGGGACTCTCAAGAGTCTTCTCCAACACCACAGTTCAAAAGCGTCAGTTCTTTGGTGCTTAGCTTTCTTTATAGTCCAACTTTCACATCCATACGTGACTACTGGAAAAACCATAGCTTTGACTAGATGGACCTTTGTTGGCAAAGTAATGTCTCTGCTTTTTAATATACTATCTAGGTTGGTCATAGCTTTTCTTTTAAGGAGCAAGCATCTTTTAATTTCATGGCTGCAGTCACCATCTGCAGTAATTTTTGGAGCTTTTCAAAATGAATTCTCTCACTGTTTTCATTGTTTCCCCATCTATTTGCCATGAAGTGATGGGACCGGATGCCATGATCTTAGTTTTCTGAATGTTGAGCTTTTAAGCCAGCTTTTTCACTCTCCTCTTTCACTTTCATCAAGAAGCTCTTTAGCTCTTCTTCGCTTTCAGCCATAAGGGTAGTATCATTTGTGTATCTGAGGTTATTGATATTTCTCCTGGCAATCTTGATTCCAGCTTGTGCTTCATCCAGCCTGGCATTTCACATAATGTATGCTGCATAAAAGTTAAATAAGCAAGGTGATAATATACAGCCTTAATGTACTCCTTTCTTGATTTGGAACCAGTCTGTTGTTCCATGTCCAGTTGTAACTGTTGCTTCTTAACCTGCATACAGATTTCTCAGGAGGCAGGTTAGGTGGTCTGGCATGCCCATCTCTTTACGAATTTTCCACAGTTTATTGTGATCCATACAGTGAAAGGCTTTGATGTAGTTAATAAAACAGAAGTGGATGTTTTCCTGGAAATCTCTTGCTTTTCTGATGATCCAACAGAGGTTGGCAATTTGATCTCTGGTTCCTCTGCCTTTTCTAAATCCAGCTTGAACATCTATCTGGGAGTTCACAGTTTACATACTCTTGAAGCCTGGCTTGGAGAAATTTGAGCATTATTTTGCTAGCATGTGAGATGAGTGCAATTGTGCAGTAGTTTGAGCATTCTTTGGCATTGCCTTTCTTTGGGATTGGAATGAAACCTGACCTTCTCCAGTCCTGTGGCCACTGCTGAGTTTTCCAAATTTGCTGGCATATTGAGTGCAGCACTTTCACAGCACCATCTTTTAGGATTTGAAATGTATTTTCAAATTTGTGTGTATTTTTATATATGTATTATTTGTATGTGTTATTAGTATCTAAACATTCACAATGAAATATAGGTAAACATTCCTTAGATAACTAGTGAGAACCTCCTATATAGCACAGGGAACTCTACTCAGTGCTCTGTGGTGACCTAAATGGGAAGGAAATTTTAAAAAGAGGAGATATATATGTACTTATAACTGGTTCACTTGGCTGTACAGCAGTAACTAACATATTATAAAGCAACTTTAATACACAGTTTAAAATCTATATGTAGGTAAGCATTCTTGGAGTAGATAAAGTCTGATCTTTTGTTTACCTGTATTTAGAAATTTTATCAATTGTTGAAATATAAATTATTGCAGGAGTACTGTAATAATTAATTTTGATTATGAAAGTTATTTTTATTGGCTAAGTCATCTTAACATATTTTCAGCTGACAAACAAGGAGATAGAGTAACAGTCAATACAAATATTAAGAGTATCAGCTAGATAACTTTAGGAAGAATATTATTTCCTTTCCAAGCCAACCAATCTTTATAAAATTTAAATATTAATACAGAACAGAATAATAGAAATTAGATTATATCTCAATTATAATATTTTATAGTTATTATTGTAACTGCATGCATAACATTAAACAAAATAAAGTAATAACTGCATCCAGTTTTTAATCCTTTAATTCTGTCTAGGAAATCTATTTAGGTCATGAGAATTTGAAGAAAATATTTGGAAATTTTTCCATATCCTGGGAGGATGAATAAATAGAAAGTCACCTTTGTTACCTTGAAATAGAAGAAAAAATCCAAAATTATGTACCATGTTCATGATGAATCTGACTCACATGTTAATTCAGAATATATATATATATATATATATATAGAGAGAGAGAGAGAGAGAGAGAGAGAAAGTGTTGGAGAAAGATGAGGCAAGCCCCCAGGATCTTGCTTCTCCCATGACCTCAGTGAAGAGGGAGTGTTTATTTAATACCACAAATGTGAGCTCCGTGTCCCCGGGGCCACCTGACCTCTGGCAGTTCTGAGGAATCACTATTCCTGGCCTAAGACCTCGAATGCTCAGCATGTGAGTGCTAAAAGCATACTTTATACAATTATTATAATAATGAAATCTAAAAAGATGCCAGAATTGTCCTTTGGTCTCATGATGTTGTCATTTGGCCTCACTTAGGACTAAACGCTAATTTTGACAAAGCCGTTTGCCCACAGTGTGCTTGCCTTGCACAGAGCGTGCAGTTGGTGACTGCTGGTGTGCCCGCCTGCATCCCCACTGGACTGTGACACGCATGAGGCAGAGGCTGTGTTACCACTTCTCTGCTTTACCTCAACAGTGCCGCTTCTGGCATTTCCAGGTCCTCTGTTAATTCTTGGTGAATGAAGAGTACAGCAGGAGGCATCATCATTGTTATTACCTAGTGGGCAGCTGTGAGGCAGCTGTTGGGAAGTCAGCGCCGGGACTGAGGGTGCTCACCGCCCCGCCCCCAAACATCAATCAGAATGCTTTTAGTTGCAGGTTGTGAGGAGTAGAAAAATCAATGTGAAATGGCTTACGTGATATAGAGAACTAGGGGAATTTCTCGACTTTTGTGTCTGTAGACTCCACGGTCTTAGGAGCCATGTGCTTCCCCAGTCCCTGAGGTTTATGGTGCCGTCGTCCACAGCCTGCCTTTATCTCAGCCTTTGGGGCTGGGACAGTTCATATCCTCCACCCTGGGACTCCCCGGAGAGAAGGGCTGGGTGGGAGCAGGTTGCACTCTGATTGGGCCGATTAGGTCATGTGCCCATCTTTCCACCAATCACTGAGGCTAGAGAGGCTCTGATTCTGCTGATTGGTTTAGGCAAATAGGGTCGCCAAACAGGCTCTTGGTGACCCACTGGGCAGGGGTGGAGTGGGGTCCAGGATGGGCTGAGTTGGATATATGTTTCCTGTTTCTTTCTAGCAAATCATCACAAACTTAGTGGTTTAAAAGAATACACAATTTACTATTTCATGGTTTCCATGGCTCATGAGTCTCAGAGTTGGTTAACTGGGGTTCTCGGGCCTCACCAGGCTGAGCTGTGAGATCTCAGAGACCTCTTCCAAGTGTATTGGTAGTTGGCAGAATTTGTTTCCTTGAGCCACAGAGGTCCCTGTGTCCTTGCTGGTAGTCGCTGGAGACTGCTCTCAACTCAGCCCTCAGGTCCTTGTCACCTGGCTACCTCCTCTCACAGCATAGCTGTTTACTTCACGCAGGCCAGTGAGATACGCCTCTCTGACTTCTATCTCTGAACCGTAAAAAGAGCTCCCTTGTGATTAACCAGAGTCACAACCTGTTAGGGACCTTGATTCCATCAGTAACATCTCTTCAGCTTTGCCATATCAAGTAACCTAATGAGAAGAGAGACGCTTGAGTGTATTCACAGATTCTGTCCATACGCAAGGGGAGGGGATTACACACGGTGTGTACATCAAGGAGCGGGAATCCTGGGGACCATCTTAGACTGCCTGCCAGTTGGGTGAGCATCACCATGTTCCCCAGATTCCCCTTCAGGTCTTGTCCAGATATCCCAACCCCACTCCCAGCTGTGGCCACTGGGACAGCAGTCTCCAGAGAGAGACGTCTTTCCCCTTTCTGCCTCTGCAGGGGGAGACCTCTGCCCTGGTTGAAGTATCAGAGACCCTCAGAGTGACTTTGCAGTTGGATGTCAGAGTCTGATGCTGGCCAGGACTGCCAGAGGCCTGGACTAAACATTTTCCAGACAAACTGTGAAGTCTATTTACCAGATGACTTTTTTGGGGTGCTTACTAGCTCCCTGGTGGCTCAGTCGGTAACAAATCTGCCTGCAATGCAGGTAGACCCAGATTTGACCCCTGGGTTGGAAAGATCCTCTGGAGAAGGAAATGGCTACCCACTCCAGTATTCTTGCTGGGAGAATCCCATGAAGAGAGGACCCTGGTGGGGCTACAGTCCATGCGGTTGCAAAAGAGTCAAACACGACTGAGCAGTGAACCATCACCATCAGATACCAATTACTGCACTATGTATCTTTTCTCTATTATCTAATTGAATCATCCCAACCACCCATGAGACTGCCATTAATGGAATTTCCATTTTATTCCTATTTTAAAAAGAAAACAGGGGCTCAGACAGGCTGGCTTGTTTGCCCCAGGTAGTATGGCCAGCAGGTGGCAGAGCTGGGACTTGAGCACAAGGTCCCGCAGACCACGTAGCACACGTACTTTGCCACTCAGGTAAAGGCCTGCCCCCAGAAGGTTCCAGACCATGCACCCTAGCCCCACATTCTGCTGATGGAGGAAGAGTGGGCATAAGTTTAAGGTTGGGGCATTATTGGGTTTAATTTCAAATCTGAGCCTGGGGCTCGCAGGCCAAATCCAAACGAGGGGACAATATCCGCTTTGTCCCTTCTCCATGCCTGGAAGCGCCACGCCTGGGATCTGTTGGAATAGATCTTCCAGGCTGTAGAGTGCCTTCCACAAGGGAGATCCTCCCAGAAAAGCAGTCCTTTCAGCGCCAGCTGGAGAGGAAAATGCTGGTAGCTTTTTAATTTACCTTGTGAAATGGCTGCTGCTGGGTGTGAGTGACAGTCATCAGATCTCAGGTGAGAGCCAGGCACTTTGGTGCCAGGTCCCTACTCAGGAGGACATTGGGGTGAGGGAGGGGGTCTGAGAACACGGCTGGACATTCCCTACTGAAACAACGCTGCAAAGCTCTGAGCATACTCAGAGGCTGGGCTCTTTGCTTCGAGGCATCTTAATTACCGAGAGAGCTGGCAGCAGGGGAACAGGGCTGAGTGGAGGACAGCAGGGCTTGGCCAGAGAGAAATGGCCCAGATTTTGCCGGCTGAGCTCTGCGTGGATACGTCCGCAAACACTCCCAGGAGGTGCTGTCCGGCTGAAACAGAATATGACCTGTGGACGCAATTTAAAATTTTCTAGTCACTACAGAGGAAATCAGTAAACTCTATTTTGATAATCTATTTTAATTAACTTGATATAGTAAAAATGCTTCCAACATACAATCAATATAAAGAAGAAAGTTTTACTATTTTTATTGTACAAAGTTTTGCAAATCCAGTATGTACTTTATACCTATGGCACATCTTAACTGGGACTCATCACATTTCAAGGGCTCAGTAGCCATGGGCTGTATTGGTTTTGCACTTAGTACAGCCTCCTCTGCTCAGAGACCTTCCATGGCTCCCTGTTGTCCAATCTGTTGGAACCAGCTATATATTACAGTAATTTGTGTTTCTTCCCGCCTCTCTCTTCAATACTAAGAGTTTTTATGGGATCTAACAAGGCACTTATTATGCACCTACTGCGTCCTAGTGGGAAGTTCCCTGAGCTGCCTTAATTGTATTTCCTATCAGCTCTCAGCAATTCTTCCTGGGATACAGGAACGCATCAGCCATTGTGTTAAATGCTTTATGTAATTTTCTGATTTAATTCTCAGTACAACCCATGAGGTAGGTATTTAATCTCCATTTTACAGATGGAGATTGAATCCAGATTTGTTGGTTTCCAAGTTGCTCTTTCAGCTACATTGTGCAGGGCCTGACACCTTATCTGGACACATTCTAGGTTCTCAGAAAACATGTATTATCTTCACTGAAGTGAGACTCTGGTTTCTTGGCTCTTTCTTGGGGTGAGCATATGGAAGTGGCAGGAGGGACCGGAAATCTATTGGCCTGTGAGTCCTCCTCAGTCACTGCGATGCGCTGTCAGCTTGGGCCCCAGGAGTGCGGACAGTGGCCTCTGCTGGGGGCAGGGCTGAGCAGAGCCAGTGCTGGCAGCCAGGCAGCAAATTGGAGCAGTGAGCACCCCTCTCTGCCTCAGGCTGATAACTGGCACTCAGCACCACGGGCTTCTCAAGCCACTGCTCTGTGCCTGATGCACCATTCACGCTTGTCCATTGCCAGAGAGTGTGATGCTTAGCCTTGGCGCCTTACTGAGAGCGCCATAAAAGCAAAATGTCAATTAGGATTAGCCCCCTCCCCTAAAGAAGCTGATGTTATTGTACATCCTTTTAGTGAGTTCCCTCTAATTAGTCAAATAAATATGCAGTCCTCCCACTCGGGTGTGTGTTTATTTGCTTTAAAACATTGTAATTACATCCTCTGCTTTGGAAACTTCTGGGAACTGGAAACTCTACACATGGACTTTGGCTGAGAGGACTGTGAGCCAGTGCTTTGCTGGGATGAGTACCGCCAGTGGAAGCTGTGGGATAAGCCTTCAGAAGCAGGCCATGCCCTGCCCTGCCCTCACTCTAACACTCTCAGTGGCTCCAAAGGCTTCCTGGCATCAGACCAACGCCACTGTATGCAGAGGAGAGGGAACTGGCAGGAAGCCTGGAGAGGTGGGTTCTGCAGCACCCCAAGCGGTTCCCTAACCTCTCCTCCCTCTGCTTCCTCTTCGAGGAGGCAGTTCTAGTCGCACCAGCCCTGAAGCAATGCTGGTTTCTAGAACCATCACCAGGCTCTCCCCTTCCAATCCTGCCATTTCTCCCCGTCCTGCAAGAAAACATTGAGCTTCAGTTTATATTTAGGTTATATTTATTTATTCTATTTCTGTTTATGTTAGAATATATATGTGTGTATATATATATATATATTCTTTACCAGCTTAGCCACCAGGGAAACCCCATATATATATATATATATGTATATATGTATTTTGTGACCCTATGAACTATAGCTCACCAGGTTCTTCTGTCCATGGGATTTTCCAGGCAGGAATACTGGGGTGGGCTGCCATGCCCTCCTCCAAGGGATCTTCCCGATCCAGGGATTGAACACATATCTCCTGTGTCTCCTGCATTGCAGGTGGGTTCTTTACCACTAAGCCACTGGGGAAGCCCCTATATGTGTGTATATATGTATGTGTATATACACACACATGTACTATATACTCTCTCTATATAGCTAATAATAGAATAGAACACATATATACTTAATAAATATATAAATAATACTGATACATAGGCTGGTGATGTGTCCTGTCTGTAAAAGCTTTTTACTAAAAATTCTGTGTGATTAAAAAAAAAAGTGGAGACAGTTAGTTTGAAGAGGGAGGACCCTATAGGTCAAATTGGGATCTGAAGACCTCCTTTAGGACCCTGGTCCTCCCTCTGACTCAGTGCATGGCTTTGGGCGGTGCTTGACCTTCCTTGTCTGGAAATAATTCTGGTCTGGAGAGTTCATTATAAGGGAGGATCTTCTAAAGGCTGAGTTACATAGTGCATGCTAAACTACTTGATAAACTGCATCCCCTCTCTAATGAATGGGGTGAATACAAGGGGGCAAATCCTTGCACCGCTGCTCCGCTGGGTTTTATGTATATTTTGGCTCAGGAAAAATAACAAAGCTCCAGAAGGTGGGGATTATTTTGACCATGAAAGCTCAAGATTATTATGTCAGAGAGGAGGGGGTCTTGGTCAAGGTCACACAGCTAGTGTGCCTTCCTGTCTGGTTTTGAGTCTAAAACTCATGATCTTCCCATCGTGTCAGACTGTGATTTGATCTTCAGAGCTTGCACAGTATCCTGTAAATCAATTTGACAATTTTCTTCGTGTCTCATTGCCAGCCTAGCATAGATTTGCTCATTTAAGATGCCATTGACCTTATCTAATAAAAAGAATCAGGATCCAAGGAGTCTGTTTAATTCATTATTAAAGATCATTTCCTGTTATTATCTTCCCTGTAGCAAAATTAGCTGTTAACTCTCCTGTTAGCATAACCCAGCCAGGATTACTAGGAAATTAAGCAAAAAATCAGTTCAGTGATATGTGAGCTGAGCTCAGGGAATTCCCCATCTTCAGTGCATATTAACATTATGCCTTAGAAGTTGAGGAAATATTCTGTTAAGTGGAAAAAGAGTTGCAGAAATTTTACTTTAAAAAGTCAAGTAAGAAGTTACTTTTTTTTTTTCTCCTAGTAAAATTAATTTTTGTCTCAGGGCAAGAAAAAGTAAATTAAAAATCACACGCGCCACCTCCTCCCAGGCCCAGTTCCTCCTGGGTTTCCAAACCAGATGGCTGGAGGTTTAGGTTTCTCTAGCCTAGTTTGGGCCTCGGAGGATGCTGGGCTGCAGGGTTTCTTCTCCTGGAGGCCCTGACTACGACAGGGTGGGGCAACCTGCCCCTCCTTCTCGCTGCCTATCCTTGCAGGTTTTCCCCTTCCTCCTGAGCAGTTGTTGGGGGTGAGGAAGAGAGCAAGGACTGAGGTCCTGGTGCCCCAGGGAGGGCCTGTGTTTCATCATAGTCAAGGGGATGACACAGGGTTACTGGGACTCTGATCACCCCCTCCCTCCCCACTGGGCAGCCAGTTGCCCATGTAGGCGGGCACAGAAGTGGGGAGCTTTGGACTAAAAGGATGGCGCAGTGAGCAGATGCTTCTCAGTAGTGAAAGTCTCTCAGTCGTGTCCGACTCTTTGCCACCCCATTAACTGTAGCTCACTAGGCTCCTCTGTCCATGGAATTCTCTAGGCAAGAATACTGGAGTGGGTTGCCATTTCCTTCTCCAGGGGATCTTCCTGACCAAGGGTTTGAACCCGGGTCTCCTGCATTATAGGCAGGTTCTTTACCATCTGAGCCACTTCCTCTGCCAGAGGATCTTCCTAACCCAGGGACTGAACCCACATCTCCTGTGTCTCCTGCATTAAGAATCTGCAGGCAGATTGTTTACCTGCTGAGCCATCAAGGAAGCTCTTGCTTCTCTGGTAGGAGGAGCCCAAATACAGGAGAGGCCTGAGCTCACGGTCTGCAGCCCCCTGGGCCCACAGCTGGCTGTGTGTATGGGGGCCACACGGCAGCCTAATCTGGCTTTTGAACCTGGGTCTCCTGCATTATAGGCAGGTTCTTTACCATCTGAGCCACTTCCTCTGCCAGAGGATCTTCCTAACCCAGGGACTGAACCCACATCTCCTGTGTCTCCTGCATTAAGAATCTGCAGGCAGATTGTTTACCTGCTGAGCCATCAAGGAAGCTCTTGCTTCTCTGGTAGGAGGAGCCCAAATACAGGAGAGGCCTGAGCTCACGGTCTGCAGCCCCCTGGGCCCACAGCTGGCTGTGTGTATGGGGGCCACACGGCAGCCTAATCTGGCCAAGGAGCCACTGGGCTTGGACTAGAGAAATGGGTGAACTCCTAGCTCTCCAGTCTGACAGTCTTGTGGCCTCAAGCCAGTCTCTGCCTTGAGCATGTTTCTTCACTTGGAAGATATTAATAGGAATTTAATAAGTTCTGGGATTTTGCTGAGGATTTCAGGTGGCTCCAACAGCATAGGACTCCCAAGGGCTCAGCACAGCCACAGTGCCCATGCCTGGCCAGGGACACAGGAAGGGGCAGCACCTGCAGAGCCCCTGCTGTTTGCCAGAAGCTCTACTGGGCTCATGACACTTGAATTAGGGCTCCAGTTCTTGTGATCCAGTAACTCTCAAGAATACTAGAGTTAGAATAATCGGAATGTTGACACAGTCAGGGGTCCTGGGAGGCCTTATAGGGTGGTCAGCCTATCCCAGTTTGTCTGGAACTTTCCTGAATTTACCACTGAAGTCCCAGGCTTGGAGAACCCTCCTCTCATATTACTCACTATGGGCACATTTCTAGGCAGAACGGGACATCTGGTCACCCTGCAAATCTTTCTTGTCTAGACACTTAGAGGCAAGATCATGGTTTGGCTCAAAATCATACGTCTGAGGGTAGCCGTGTCATTTTTAACCTGAACCCATGATTTTGGGCAAAGATAGAACCCAGCCTGGCTCCTCCTGAGCAGGAATCATCTCATAAGATGGGCATCCGAGGTGGTAAAGTTGCCAGGGGTTCCTCTCACCTGTTGGTATCTGACTCACAGTTGTTCTCTGTTAACTCCATTAGCTTTCATTTGCAAGAGTTGCAGCCGTCAGGAAACCTCTAGATGCTTTCTGTTTAATGAAACACAATTTGATTACATATCAACAGAGTCCCCTGGTGGGACAGACTTTTCTGGAGGCTTTCAGCCTGCCTGCCCACTCTAGCACGGTCTCTGCCCTTGGAAGGGGCATCCAGTGGAGGCTGCCTAAATCCTCTGCTGGGGAGGGGACCCCTAGCCCCCAGCTCACCCATTTGCTAGTGGCAGCTGTTGAAAAGCTTCTCTCATGGACATGTGGGTGAGGGGTGTTTTTGGTGGGTCGCTGGGCCCAGCGCACCAGCAATGCTTTGTAGATTCAATCCGTATTGCAATTGCCAGTAGTATGGCCAATGTCAAGCAGACCAGTTCTGGGACTGCGGTGACTGAGTTGGTTCAAGGTAAAAAGTGAGAGGGGCTTCCCTGGTGGCTCAGCAATAAAGAGCCTACCTGCCAATGCAGGAGACTTGGGTTTGATCCCTGAATCAGAAAGATCCTCTGAAGTAGGAAATGGCAACCCACTCCAGTATTCTTGCCTGGAGAATTCCATGGACAGAGGAGCCTGGGGGGCTCCAGTCTATGGGGTTGTAGAGAGTAGTCAGACATGACTGAGCAGACAAGCAAACAAAAATAGGCATTAAGTTCTGTGCACCATTCTAATAAATGATTGAATCCAAGGAGGGGCTCATGGGAACCCCAACTTGTAGCTGGTTGGTGAGAAGTACAGGTGACAGTTGGCCTCTGAAGTGGGACCAGTTTTGTGGGTCGGATCACTTACTCGTGGGCTCTGATGATAACCTCGGGTGGACAGTGTTGGAGCTGAACTGAATTGGAGGACATGTAGATGGCATCAGAGGATTGCTTGACTTCTGGGAAATTATACATCTGGCATCAGAAGTAATGGGAGCGTGGCCGCAGTATGAACAGTAGAGGAGAAACACAGGAGTATTTTTCCATTTCCAGTTGCACAGCAGTAAAATCAGGGTTCCTTCTGAGGGCAGAAGCAGGGTGAGGGAGCACGTGGTTCACCCCATCCTGTCCCACGTTTTCTTAGAGGAGAAACTATTTTAATTGTTGGAAACATCCCAGATCTACACAAAATTGCTCGACAGTGGCTTTTTAAATTCTACTTGTATTTGGCAATGCAAAGACCAGAAAAATTTCCATCAAGATTGATAAGAAAAACAAAAGCAAACAGCCAGGACTCAGCTCGAGAGGCCACCTCCGTCCTTCCATCGTCGAGTTCCTGGGTGGTTCCACCCTGTTCTGCATGGGAGTGGTATTTATTCACACAGACTCCTTTACCACGTTGCCTCTCTGGCCTCCCAGTGTTCTTTCTCTCCCTCACTGGTTCCACGCATCCAGCCATAGCTGTCTGTGGTTTCTCTCTTTCTGTGCTTGTTTGAAAACAGTGTCACAGCAAATTGCCCTTATCTCACTGTGAATCACTCGGGGGCTCCTCTGGGTTCCAAGAGTCTCTCTCTCTGCCCTTCTTTCTCTTTTCCTGCTTCCTGTGCTTACTCTCACTGGAGACTCAGATTTCCTGAGCAGTCACACGGAGGTGTCACTTGCTTTGCAGGGTTAGCTGTCAGCTTCTCCTGGGAAGGTATCCTCAGGGGCACCCGGCCACTTGTCTTGTATCCCTCCCACCACATAGTTAAGAGATGCTGAGCTCATGGGGAAGAGAAGGAAGGAAAGGTTTGAGAGGAGGTGTTTCTTGATGTGGGGAAGGTTGTTGTTTTCAGTTGCCGAGTCATGTCTGACTCTTTGTGACCCCATGGACTGCAGCACACCAGGCTTCCCTGTCCCTCACAATCTCTCAGAGTTGGCCCAAATTCATGTCCATTGAATCGGAGATGCCATCCAACCATCTCATCCTTTGTTGCCCCCTTCTCCTGCTGCCCCCAATCTTTTCCATCTTCATACAGCAAGAGAATCAGAGAAACTGAATCCCATTCCCCCCCTCGCTTGCCAAGGGCTGTAGATAACCACTTATTTCCATATATGCAAAATTAAGGCAATCAGATAAGTGAATTATGAAGTCCATTTCAAGCTCTTAAAGCAGAGGAGGCAGGACCGGCCCTACTTGGGGCCGAGCCCTGCCCCAGGTCCCCTCCATTTCTCCTTCTAGGAAGCAGTTCTCATCCTTGTTTTACAGATGGGGCAACCAAGGTTCTGAGAAATTACGCCTGTCCTGTGAAAACATTTCTAAAGCCAGAGACCAAATCCAGATTTTTTTCTAACACTGGAGCCCGTTTTTCTAACTCCAGAGATTTTTCTAGCTCTATCCTTTTAAAAAACGTGACATTGTGATGTTCCTCTCAGGAAAGTTTATTTTTCTACCCCCATTTGTACAGTGTGTTCCATGTCATGGAGAACTTTTCTTTCAAAAAATTTCCAAGGGACAAGTGATGTGTTATGTCTTCAGCTTTTGGCAACTCTGCACAGTAACCTCAGCCACCTTTTGGCTCCCAGCTCGCAGGGATGGCATTTCAGGCATGCGTGGTTGTATAGAGCCTGTGGTTTAAAATTTTAATGGAGGACCCTTACTCCCATCTGTCCGTTCTGGCTCTCGCCCTGTCCCTGAGTTCCCTTTGGTCACTGACTCTGCAAGGGCCCCCACCTCCCACTCCTGTCCTCTTGTGTCCCCCCTACTCCCAGCCACAAGCCTGGATTTTATCAGCACAGTCGACAGGCTCCACTGGGCCTTTCAAGCTTGATGGCAATTTGGATGTCAGTTGCTGGGAAAATCAAGATTAATATTTGATGACATTACAAAGTCAACCTGTTCTCTTTTCATCCCAAATAGAATTAAAAAGCAGAGTCCTCACCAGGACACTGCCCCAAGGAAGTGGGAGACAGTTGGTCTGGGAGCCAGAGTGGGTTGGTGAGGGTGGCCTGGGCTCGGAGTTGGCAAGCTTGGGTATTGGTCTTGGCTTGGAAACCTGTTAGCTGTTGGCCTCATGCTAGGCTCACCCTCTGAGCTCTCAGTTTCCTCCTACACGAGTAAATAATCACTCAGGCTAGTAGAACTCTCATTTAGGAATGATGCTGTCTCAAACAGAGGATCAGCTTGTGGAGATGTTTCTCTACTCCATGCAGACTTTAAGAGGGGCTGGGTTTTTTGAGGGGAGGGGTCAGAAGAGCAAGGAGGGGCCCTGGAGAGCAGGTGAAGAAGTCTGGGCAGAGGAACCAGCTCTGTTGGTAGGACCTACGAAAGGTTCAGGATGCCTGCTCACAGTGCTTGGGCTCCAGGGGATGTGGAGGGCAAACAGGTGTTCGTTATGTGGGTGAGTCCAAACTTCTGGGAGTCTCGTCTGGTGCTCGAGAGAGGCTCTGGGCTCCACTACTACCAGACTCTCACCTGTCCTGTGCCTTGGCTTCCCCAGCATCTGCACGCAGTACGTGTGTCGTTAGAGTCTGTGGAAAGAGTCAGTTGTGCAGAAGCCTGTTTCAGATGAGGGTGTCTCTTCATGCACCTCCAGGATGGCTTCTTCGACTTGGAGTCTGTGCTGGCTGGAAGGAGAAGGCAGGACTGATGGAGGCGTGGGATGGGGCAGATGTGATGTCAGGCCACCAGCTGCTACACTGGGCACAGGGTGGGCATCTGTGTCCAGAGTTATATTTGAAGACTGAGCTGAATCAAAAAGTCCTGTAGGGTTTGGTGATACTGGAGAGGAATGGAATCCCTAGAAAGAAGGAAACACGTCCAAATACCCACAAAAGAAACCTCATTTCATTCCCTACAGTTGTCTCCTAGAGAAAGCCTCCACGTTGCATTGTGACCCAGGGAGTCTCACTCCTCTCAGGCAGTTATTACCAGATGGAAGTCTAGGAAGCAGTTCTCATCCTTGTTTTACAGATGGGGCAACAAGGTTCTGAGAAATTACGCCTGTCCTGTGAAAACATTTCTAAAGCCAGAGACCAAATCCAGATTTTTTTCTAACACTGGAGCCCGTTTTTCTAACTCCAGAGATTTTTCTAGCTCTATCCTTTTAAAAAACGTGACATTGTGATGTTCCTCTCAGGAAAGTTTATTTTTCTACCCCCATTTGTACAGTGTGTTCCATGTCATGGAGAACTTTTCTTTCAAAAAATTTCCAAGGGACAAGTGATGTGTTATGTCTTCAGCTTTTGGCAACTCTGCACAGTAACCTCAGCCACCTTTTGGCTCCCAGCTCGCAGGGATGGCATTTCAGGCATGCGTGGTTGTATAGAGCCTGTGGTTTAAAATTTTAATGGAGGACCCTTACTCCCATCTGTCCGTTCTGGCTCTCGCCCTGTCCCTGAGTTCCCTTTGGTCACTGACTCTGCAAGGGCCCCCACCTCCCACTCCTGTCCTCTTGTGTCCCCCCTACTCCCAGCCACAAGCCTGGATTTTATCAGCACAGTCGACAGGCTCCACTGGGCCTTTCAAGCTTGATGGCAATTTGGATGTCAGTTGCTGGGAAAATCAAGATTAATATTTGATGACATTACAAAGTCAACCTGTTCTCTTTTCATCCCAAATAGAATTAAAAAGCAGAGTCCTCACCAGGACACTGCCCCAAGGAAGTGGGAGACAGTTGGTCTGGGAGCCAGAGTGGGTTGGTGAGGGTGGCCTGGGCTCGGAGTTGGCAAGCTTGGGTATTGGTCTTGGCTTGGAAACCTGTTAGCTGTTGGCCTCATGCTAGGCTCACCCTCTGAGCTCTCAGTTTCCTCCTACACGAGTAAATAATCACTCAGGCTAGTAGAACTCTCATTTAGGAATGATGCTGTCTCAAACAGAGGATCAGCTTGTGGAGATGTTTCTCTACTCCATGCAGACTTTAAGAGGGGCTGGGTTTTTTGAGGGGAGGGGTCAGAAGAGCAAGGAGGGGCCCTGGAGAGCAGGTGAAGAAGTCTGGGCAGAGGACCAGCTCTGTTGGTAGGACCTACGAAAGGTTCAGGATGCCTGCTCACAGTGCTTGGGCTCCAGGGGATGTGGAGGGCAAACAGGTGTTCGTTATGTGGGTGAGTCCAAACTTCTGGGAGTCTCGTCTGGTGCTCGAGAGAGGCTCTGGGCTCCACTACTACCAGACTCTCACCTGTCCTGTGCCTTGGCTTCCCCAGCATCTGCACGCAGTACGTGTGTCGTTAGAGTCTGTGGAAAGAGTCAGTTGTGCAGAAGCCTGTTTCAGATGAGGGTGTCTCTTCATGCACCTCCAGGATGGCTTCTTCGACTTGGAGTCTGTGCTGGCTGGAAGGAGAAGGCAGGACTGATGGAGGCGTGGGATGGGGCAGATGTGATGTCAGGCCACCAGCTGCTACACTGGGCACAGGGTGGGCATCTGTGTCCAGAGTTATATTTGAAGACTGAGCTGAATCAAAAAGTCCTGTAGGGTTTGGTGATACTGGAGAGGAATGGAATCCCTAGAAAGAAGGAAACACGTCCAAATACCCACAAAAGAAACCTCATTTCATTCCCTACAGTTGTCTCCTAGAGAAAGCCTCCATGTTGCATTGTGACCCAGGGAGTCTCACTCCTCTCAGGCAGTTATTACCAGATGGAAGTTTTCTGGGAGACCCTAGCTGACATGGCAGTTACTGGTGTGATAGAAAGAGATCCTCCCTAATCTTAGAAGAATTTTTGCAACAGCTTAGAAATAAACAAGACTAATGTCACCAGGACCTTTGTATGTAGAGGCATTTAATTACACTGAAGCTTGGAATCCTATATTATGGCATCTCATAGGAAATAGTCCCTCAGATGGGAAGCTGTATAGTGGATCATCCTTGAAAAGAGATGTGTCTTGTTGGCTTTCTGTACCGTGATCTTTGCATGCAGGAAGAGCCATGTTAAATCATGATTTTTTTTGAATATTTTTCCACTGAATGATTTCTGGCCCGGATCAGTACTTTGAGGATGGCATACAGAAGAAACAATGAAAGGTGTTTATGATGGAAAACTCAGGAGCCACAAAATAATAAATTCAATTCCATTAAAATGGACTTAGCTAAGTGCACGATAAAATCAAAAGATAAACATCAAATTGCAAGATGTTTGCAGGCAATGTCACAGAGGAAGGGCTGGATTCTCTAATATATAAAGAGATCCTACAGATCAATAACCAAGGACCATGAACTTCACAGAAAAATGGGCAAAGGGTATGAAGAGAGTGCATGGCATAGGAAACAAAACTTCTTTTTAAGCATATGAAAAGTTGCTTATTCTCACTAATAAGAAATGAAAACTACATTGAAAAAATCCATTTCATTTTTCAGATGGGAAAGGATCAGAAAGTTTGACAGCGACAAGATAGTAAGGAGTGTGTATGTATGAATGTGGTGCTGCTGATAATATAAATCATAATCACTTTTATGGGAGAGCAGTTTGGTGACATATTTTTCACCTATGAGTCCAAGTTGTGAATGTTATATCTACAAATGACAATGGTTTTTCACATACACTGAAGTTTCCCAGTCAGTGTTTCATGGAATAGTTTCTTCTAACACAATGTGGAAGAGTTTCAGGGACACAGTCTGAGAAATGCTGAGATGTATAATGCATTACGTAGTTAGAATGTATCTGGGAACCACAAACACCATCCATGTCTAGCTGTAGTCGTGTTCACTGGCCCTCTTTAGAAAGACAAAAGCTTTCTGAAACCTCAACCTTCGCTTTCTGCTCTTTGAAATGCATTTCAGACAGAAGTGTGAATGCCAGGGCCTCAAAAGTGGTTCAGAAACCCAGGGGAACTGCCCGGGGACAGACTCTGCTCTCTGTAGCTGGGGCAAGGAGATGGCAAGGCCTTTTTTCTGCAGGAACCTCCCTGGTGTAAGGTGCGAGACCAGAGACTGCGCTCGCAGCATTAATTAGGAGAGAGCAACATTTGGAGACAATCTGTTCAGGAAACCCTGCCCGGGACATGTTTGCACCCCAGGCTCCCGGCTGCTCTGTGCCAGCAACCTGGCTCCTCGAGTCTTGATGGCATTCTCTGGCATTCTTCTCCAGCAAGTGTGGGCAAATCTGCCTCTTTAGGTTCTCCTCCTTAGCTTCAAGGTGAAACAGGTGATTTTCTTCATCTCTTCTTCTCTGGGAGCCAGCGAGCAGTAATGATGTGCTCAGGGCTGAGCTAGCACCCAGCAGAGCTGCCACAGAGCCTCCAGCCCGTTCCTGAAGCAGACAGGTGAGGAAATACAGACGGCCGAGTGGACAGCAGGCCGAGTGGACAGCAGGCGTCGTGTCCACAGATGGGATCTGTGGACCAGCTTTGTGCCCCCTCCTCTGCTGACCCCAGACCCCCAGGGGCAGGGCGGCTCAGGGCTGGATGGAGTTCCACGGCCTCTGCTGTCTGTCAACCTGTTTCAATTTTGCCTGCCAGGGAAGGGTGTGTCTTCCATGTGACATTGGCGTTCAACCCTGGCTGCACATGACGGTCACTGGGGAAAGCTTAAAAAGTGATCACTGCCTGGATCCCACACCCTCTCCCCCCGCCATATAGATTTTTATTTAATCAAGATGTTTATGAAGCTCCCCAGGTGATCCAAATGTGGAGGCAAGGTTGAGAACCACAGATCTGGAATGACCCACCATATATATAAGGATATTTTTGAGTGTGAGTGGAGGCAAGTTAACCATGATTCTGATGTTTGGGGCTGTCCTAGGCAATCTAGAATGCATGGTCTCCAAAAATTGTTTTCTAAGAGTATCTGATTATAGTTTGTTGTTGTTGTTGTTTTTTAAACTTTCTAAGTGGATGCCAACCTTGGTCATTTTACAGTATTGTAGAGGATTATAGGAGAGTGTCAGGAATCTGATTTTGAGTTGTGTTGAAAATCTGCCTGCAATGTAGGAGACCCAGTTTCGATCTCTAGGTTGGGAAGATCCTCTGGAGAAGGAAATGGCAACCCACTCCAGTATTCTTGCGTGGGAAATCCTATGGACAGAGGAGCCTGGAGAGCCACAGTTCATAGGGTTGCAGAGCGACCTATGGACACGATTGAGCGACTAGCATCTTCATCTTCACATGTTTTCAGTGTCCCAGTTTCCTACTGCATGCACCTCCCCTCTGAGAACCAGAGGGGAGGCAAGGTCTAGTAATTTCAGCCCTTTGTGCTTCCCCTTATAGCACTGGGGAGTCTGACACTTGCTCGACCTTCCCTGTAACCAACTCTCCTGCAGCGTCTCAGGCAGTGGTGGGTGTAGAGCTCTGCATCTGGACTCAGCAAACCTCTCTGAGCTTCAGTTTCCTCATCGGTAAAGTGGGAAGGGCACTACCAGTCTCAAAATGTTGTGGCAGAGATTACATGAGTCCCTTTTATACCGCTGGGGGCCCAACAGAGAGCAGAGTACAGGCCTCTTCCATGGGCCATGGTTTTCTTTGCAAAGAGCCATGTTCTTACTGGGTGACAATCTCTTGATCCTCTTAGAAGTGACAGAGGATAATTCCTCCAGTGTTTAGGAAAAATGGATGAGCATTTCACACTGACATGATACTGGGAATAAGTGAAGTCTGCTATAAACATTATTTTTTTTATACATGCTTGATCTTTGAACAGTGCAGTAAGAAGCTTTGAGCATGCCTGCCTATTCTGCAGATAGAAACATTGAGGTGCTTTGTGATCTAAAATCTCACAGTAGCTAACTCTGCAAGGAAGAGAGGAGAGTGGCATTTATTGAGAATCTTGGGTGCCAGGTGCTTCTACTTACTTTATCTGATTACAACCCTCTGGGGGAATTATGATTATCCTTCTGTCTAGGCTGAGGAAAGTAAGACTCAGAGAGGTTGTGTAACTTGCCCAAGACCACACAGCAAGGTGGCCAGCTGGGTTGTGATTCTGATTCTGCCTGACTCCAAAATGCAAGCCCAGATCCCAGCGGAGGGAGCCATGCCTTTCAGGCCATGAGTGTAATATTGAAATCTCTGGAAAATGGCCAGTTGTTTGGGCTTATCTTTTTATTTTTAAAAAGATACTGTTTATTTAGCTAGCTAGCTACCTCCCTAGCTGTGCCGGATCTTAGCTGCCGCACGTGAAGTCTTAATTGCAGCATGTGGGTTTTAGTTCCCCAACCAGGGATTGATCCTGGGTTCCCTGCATTGGGAGCAGAGTCTTAGTCACTGGACCGCCAGGGAGGTTCCTGGGCTTATCTTTTTATACCCCCATCCCAGTGGGATTCTCCTGGTAAGGAGATATTGGGGCCAAAACATGGACACCTGGGTCCATGGCTCTGTAAGGCGATGGCTTCCATCTTTGCCCTTGCCTCCCTTCCACCAGCACTGGTAGCTCACAGCTCCTGTGCTACCCTAGGGATACAGCGTAGAGTCTGTGACATGGCCCCTGGCCTCAGAGAGCTTCCGCTTCAGCAAGAAAGAGCCACCTGGGAGGCGGAATGAAGGATGTGACAAGGAGGGGTGGGCAGAATGACAGGTTTGGAGACTCAGAGGTCCACAGCAAGGACTGTTCAACATCACACTGCAAGTCAAGGAAGACAGCATGGAGGAGGTGACTTTGGAATCTGATTTTGGAGCAAGGTTGAGGTAGATAAGGAGAGGGAGAGCAGAGGGAACATGGGCAAGAGCATGGAAGCACAGAAAGAGGCCAGATGTTTGAGAAAAGAGGCAAGTCCACAAGCAGTGAGGCTGAAGGGCAGCTGGGGGGCAGTGCCCGTGCCTCCGGGACACCACGTGGTCTGTGAGGGATGCAGACGTCAGTGCTGCTGCAGTTTGCAGTCAGCAGCAAGGCTGGAGCAAGTTCCCATGCCCTCGTCTCTTCAAATTAGGCTGAAGAGGCGAAATGACTTCATCGCTGCTGTTTGGCCAGTTGCCTCTCCTCTTAGGATTCCCCCTGTTAGATCTGAGGACGACGGCATCCATACCCGCCCACGGGCTTCTTGGATCATTCCCGAGGCCATTCAGTAGAGGCTCCACCTCGCTGCAGTTGCCGGGAGACCTTTGCTATTTTCTAATCCTTATAAAAAAAATTCACATATTGAAAAGGCCATGTTTGGAAAAACATTATATATATATATTTCTTGGGAAAAACAGGCCATAGTTAAATCATTATGCTGTTGTCACAAGCTGAATTTTATTAGCATTTCACCTGGGGTGTGGTGACAGACACCGGCTGGCTTGAAAACCATTGAAAAGGAATTCTTGGTTGATTAATTTGTTTTTGTTCCTCACCGTTCTGACACCTAGGAAATACTTAAATTGTTATTTTACCACATTGTGGAAAAGCAGTCTGAGTGTCGGAGAGCTGTGTGGGCAGAATGTGGATGTTTTTAACTCCAGTGGTGGGAGTCAAATTTGAAATTCACAGAGTCCAGCACACCTGGAATTGGAGGGACTTCAGTGATTGAGAAGTTCAGGGCTTTAGTTGAGAGCTGCTGCTGACATGCATCTGGTAGATCAATATCTGCTTGTATACCATACCTCCCGTGACAGGGAACTCACTACCTTTACATCAGCTCTGAGATGTGGCTAGTGGGTGCATTTATTTATTTTAAAGTATTTATTTATTTGGCTGCACAGGGTCTTAATTGTGGCATGCTGGATCTTTAGTTGCAGCATGCAGACTCTTAGTTGTGGCATGTGGGATCTAGTTCCCTGACCAGGGATTGAACCTGGTCCCCCTGCATTGGGAGCGCAGAGTCTGAGCCACTGGACCACCAGCGAAGTCCCAGTATCTGTTTCATGACGTCACACAGGAAGTATCACAGCCTCCACGTATTTCAGTTTTAGCTCCAGGGTTAAGCTGGAACAGCCTTGGGCCTTCGGACCCAGGAAGCTGTTGACTGCACCAAGAGGACAGAGATTCAGGTGCAGACGAGTGTGGGCTGCCCCCTTCCAGTGATTGGGAGGTCCCTGGAGTCTGCCTTCAGCAATAGCTGTGTAGACATAGGGTCTGGGGATCCAGGAGTAAAGAAACAGACACCCCTGTGCTGGGTGTGTCAGAGGAACAAGGTGGTTTGTGCAGAATCTTGCAGACCAGATGAGCCTGGAGGGTATCTCTTCCCCTGTCCTGGTTAAGGTCCTTGCCAGTCCTCAGAGGGAAAAGCTGGAGCTCAGAAATCACTGAGTACCTGTATCATTCATTCAACAAGTATTTGCCTGTATGTTTCAGATCATGTATAACAGCAAAGTGGTTCCTATGGAATGTGGCCTTGATCACACTCACCAAACCTTTTTGCTATTAAAGTCAGGTGTGAAAGCTGCCTTGGAAGGATGGTAGACAGAAGGTATTACAGATGCATTTTTGGACCAAGGGGACTAGAAATTTGGCTGGGGTCTGGCGCCCTGGGTCCTGACCTTTAGACTCCAAGGTCTGGGCAGCCACTGGGCCCCAGGACTCCAAGATAATGAGGAGGGGGAGAGAAGGTGTAAGAGAGAAAGAACTGCTTTCTCATCGGGGTCCCCCAGAGCCACCAGAGGTGCTTATTCACCAAGCAGAGATGCAGAAGGTCTGCGGTGGGTCTGGCCTCTGCAGTTTGAGCAGGCTCCCCAGGAGATGCTTGTTTAGAAAGGCTGCCCTTCAGGGCACCATCTTAACCAGGCACGGCTGTCCTAGGTGTGCTGCGTGTCACAGAAACACTGAAAGATGATAAATGTTGCACCAATTTGCATCCTGTAAATTGGTTGTGTTGCATCCTCCTGCCCTCCGTGGTCTACAGAGAATGAGTGTCTGAGAATCCTTTTCTAAAGGGGCTTGACACACTGCCAGGAGTCACCAGAAACAAATACTTCACTCCTTCCCACATTGTCCTGCTTGATGCCTGGAGAAATCTCTCGTCTTACCCACTGGACCTTGGCAACAGATGCTGGTCCACGGCTTGTACCTAACAACCCAGTCTGGCCATTTTCTCCATAGTTCAGTCTGTACCTGCTGCCAGCTTTGGGTCAGAGAGCTGAGACCACCAGTGTGCAGGCCAGCCGTCAGAGCCTTGGTTAGCAAGAAGCAGGCCCCGCTTCCCCAGAGCCCAGAGATGGCGTGAGCAAAGCGGGCTCTGAAGATCCTACTGGTGAGAGGTGCCTTTCTCACTTCAGCTTTTAACACGTCTTGTCAGGAAGAGCAGGGCGGAGCCCCCAGCTGCATGGGATCGGTAGACACTGGCATGTGGGCCAATGTCCCCTGCAGTGGCAGCGGGGGAGGGTCTTGTCACAGGGAGTCCCCTTGAGGCTCTGCACCCAGCCGCACTTCCAGCCTGCTTTTCCCCCTTGACCTCCAGGGAACCTGAGCTCCACATCCCACTGAATGTTTAAGACTTTCTGCCTGCCTTGCATAGTGACCCTGGCCTAGGCTGGGTGTTTGGGACTGAATGTTTGTGTCCTCCCTAAATGCATATGCTGAAATTCTAACCCCAGTGTGATGGTTCTAGGAGGTGGGGGCCTGTGGGAGGTGATGAGGTCGTGAGGGTGGAGCTCTTATAAATGGGATGAGTACAACTATAAGAGACTCTGGAGGGCTCCCTTGCCTCTTCCTCCAAGTGAGGACACAAAGGACAGAAACCTGTGAACCAGGATGCAGGCTCTCCCCACACACGGGAGCCACTGGCACCTTGACATTGGACTTCCCAGCCTCCAGAAATGGAGAAATACATTTCTTTTGTTAGAAGCCTCCCCACCTATGATAGATACTCTGTGAAAACTGCCCAAACAGAGTAGGACTGGAGCGAAACAGACTGAACTTGAGCAGATGGCGCCACTCGCTGAGACTCAGTGCCCGCATGCACGTGGCGAGGCTGCCCGCCTCCCAGGGCATTTGTGGAGGAGTGTCATTGGGTTCTGTCTTTCCTGTCTTGCAACAACTTATGCCATCTTATTTTCTGCCTGTGAGGACAGCACACGCTTTTATTCATATCTGGGGTTCTTCACTGCACCCAGCTCAGAGCCTGCCATTACATGAGAAACCAGTGGTCAGAGGGGAGATCACAAACCCTCCAAGACTCTGGCTTCCCCTCCAGGTGGGGAGGGGGCCAGGCTTGTGCTCACATCTGTGTGACGTGACCCTGTACTGGATCCATCTGTCTCGTGTCAAAAATGAAGCTCGGTTTCCTTGCCAGTTCTCATCTGAGAGTATCCTCTGTGCCGGCCACAGAGGGTCCTGCACACCTGCCCCTGCCCTCCTTCTTGGAGTCCTGAGGCCCACTGGCTACCTGGACCTTGGAGTCTAAAGGTCATTTTCATCATGAGGTCTTGGTTTTTTCCAGCTTTGAGCAAATAAAATTAAAACTGACTGGGTAATAGTACAACCATGACCAGGACCTTCAAAAACATTTGGGGAACTGACAGTGTTTTTACCAGTATTCTTTTCTTTGTAATGAGCCTGACCTGCTGTTTAGATTAAAATGCTATTTTCTCCTGTGGCATAAATGCAGTATGTATGCAATTGAGCCCAATAAAATTACCGTTTACGTTTTCGTCAAATGGGGAATAAGCTGATGAGGACAGTTGAAATGCAATTCATGATTATGTAAATTAAGCTACCTTCAGGACACTAATATGTAGATAAATGAGACTTTCATTATTGTGAATCAAGATACCATTAACCTTGAAAATTATATACAATTGTCACGAACATTTCTTTAAAAGTACAAAAAAAATTGACAATCTCATTTTGTGGTTCTTTTTTCTTAAAAAAAAAAACTATTGCCCTAATTTTATTTTCTTATTAGCTTTATTAAGATATAGTTGACAAGTAACATTATGTAAGTTTAAAATGTACAATGTGAGGATTTAATACACATATACTGTGAAATGATTATTACAGGAGGATTGTTAATACCTCTATCACCTGACATAATTACCATTCTTTTTTGTGTGTGTGTGGTGAGAAAAATCTTAAATATATTTAAAATTCACTCTCTTGGCAACTTTCTAGTGTATAATATAGTATTTAGTGTGATCACTATGCTGTACATTAGATCCCCAGACCTTATTCATGTTATAAAAAAGGGAAGTTTGTACCCTTCTACTGACATCTCATTTCCTCCACCCCCCCAGCCCCTGGCCACCACTGAGCTAGGGCGTCTGAAAATTTCTGAGGCACTCTATGGATATTCAAGTAACATTGTGTAAGTTTAAAATGTACAATGTGAGGATTTAATACACATATACTGTGAAATGATTATTACAGGAGGATTGTTAATACCTCTATCACCTGACATAATTACCATTCTTTTTTGTGTGTGTGTGGTGAGAAAAATCTTAAATATATTTAAAATTCACTCTCTTGGCAACTTTCTAGTGTATAATATAGTATTTAGTGTGATCACTATGCTGTACATTAGATCCCCAGACCTTATTCATGTTATAAAAAAGGGAAGTTTGTACCCTTCTACTGACATCTCATTTCCTCCACCCCCCCAGCCCCTGGCCACCACTGAGCTAGGGCGTCTGAAAATTTCTGAGGCACTCTATGGATATGCCTGCTCCACTCTTCTTCCTCCTTCTTGTGGCAGAATTCTTACACTTGTGTGCCTTCTCTTGATCCTGCAACACATCAGGCGGGGTGCTGGCATCCTCCCTTTTATTTTCCCAGAGGTAGGACCGACTCTCAAGTTTGCGGTGCCCCTGTGGACTGCCGATTTGGCTGGCCTATGCTAGCCCACGACCATCTGCCAGAGCTCATTTTCGCTGCCATCGGGGTGCACACAGAGCGCCAGCCCTAGGTTGGGGTTGCGTGTGGGTGAGGCAGGTGGAGTACTGGGTGTGCCCCTGGACCAGGTGGGTGGATCCTCGTCCCAGGTGGTCCCAGTGGCTCGTGAGGAGGCTCCTTGATGGAGTCCAGAGTCCTTGCTCCTTTCATACCTTCTGAGGTTTGATCTGCTGTTTCACCATGCTCTTCCCGTCCTCGCATCGCGCAGCTCATGACTCTGTGCTCTGCAGGGAGCGAGAGAAATGGGCTTCTTTGGTGATGTCCTGCACAGTGGGGGAAATCACTCACTCACTCACTCACACATTCTCATTTTCCCCTGTGGGACAAATCACGGGCCAGAAGGATCTCTCTTGGTACTGAGCTGTGTCACCTTGGGGGAACCCTCTCCACTGCATCCAGACTTGTTTTTTTCTGCTGTGACAGTGGGCTAGAACTTCTCTGCTGGAAACCTGAACTTCCACGATGGATCTGTCCTCTGTGAGAGATTGTTCCTAGACGGTGTTCTCTAGGGGGTCCTGGGTTGCAGCCAACAGGGGCTGGAGCCAGTGTGTGGGCCGCTGTAGGCAGGGCCCAGGTTTGTCTTCCCATTACCTAGCACACAGGTGGGCAGACTCTTTCCGTCCTATGGTGTATGGTGCTGGATCCCACAGCTCCCACACAGGCACTTTTGTCCATCAGTGGGCACCGAATTGTTGCTCTTGGGTAAGACAAACGAAGGACATCTTATTCAGCCGTGCTGTTGGTGTCTTGCAGTTCTCTCTGTGGGTCCTTAGGCCAGGTTGCCTGAAGATTCAGCTCTGAATACAGAAGGTCTCAGGCTTCTCATCACCGTCAGTGCCTTTGTAATGACTTATTCAGTTCAGTTCAGTTGCTCAGTCGTGTCTGACTCTTTGCGACCCCATGAATCGCAGCATGCCAGGCCTCCCTGTTCATCACCAACTCCCGGATTTCACTCAGACTCACGTCCATTGAGTCAGTGATGCCATCCAGCCATCTCATCCTCTGTCGTCCCCTTCTCCTCCTGCCCCCAACCCCTCCCAGCATCAGAGTCTTTTCCAATGAGTCAACTCTTCGCATGAGGTGGCCAAAGTAGGGTTCTGTATTGAACTCAAATGAGGATGGTGCTTTCTGGGTCCCTTCATATGTTTATTTTTCCCTGGAGAAATTAATTCCCCAGTACTCCACTCCCAAGTGTCTGTTGTTGAGAGTAGTACGATGTATTGAGGAGGAAGGAGACCTGATTAGCGTTCTGATATGGTTACTAAGTGGATAGACAACCATACATCTTCTTGAGTCTCAGCTCTGTCATCTGTAAAGTGGAGACGATAAGCATCTTGTGTGTCAGTTAGGATTCTTTGGCTATAAGCAGCAGATTCTGAATGTAGCTAACTAGAGCTGGAAAGGACTTTGTTGGGAGGATATGGGTGGGGAATTTAGAAAAACAAAGGAAAAACTGAAGAAACTTCGCTGAAAGAATAGAAATCATGGCATCTTTGGGGACTTAGTCAGCAGATTTCAGGCGGCCTCTGCTGAGATGAATGGACAGAACAGGTTGTTTTGAATCATAGTTGAACAGTTTGTTTAAATCACTCTGCTCAGGATATACGTGTGTGGGAGGGTGAGTCAGGTTGCCTCATTTGGGCCAGGTGTCCACCTCTGGCCTGGAGGAGGAGACTTCACCTCTAGTCCCACCGAGATGGTGTGTGGTAGGTGAGGGGAAACCAACAGCCGCCTGCAGCGTTTCCTTATCTGTTACTGAGTGTCTGTTGCAAGAGGCAGAGCCAGAAGGTGAATCCAGAGCTTCTGACCCCGCCCTCTGGCTCCTTCCCTCCGCTTTCAGTGGCCACTCCAGATGGAAGCAGACAGTGTGGGGGTCCAGCGATCAGAGTTGGGGGCAGCATAGGGGCTGAGACTCAGCATCCAACAGACCAGGAAAAGGAGCTGGCCTGAGAACACCCAGCACCCTGGTTGCTTCTTGGTCTGTTGACCTTGGAGGGACTCGGATGACCTCTGTCTGAGCCAGGGTGGGGGGGGCCTGGCTGCTGTGTGCAGCTAAGGGGATCTAATTGTGTTGGGGTGCAGTGGTGGCGGTGTACAACCTCAGAATGCCCCCCCCCCCACCAGCTCAGCACTTGGCTCAGCACTGCTCAACTTTGTCTATGCGTGAGTGTCAAGTCACCCAGGGAGCTTTTAAGACTCCATATCAGAACCTGAGTATCTGGTGGAGGTCGATGTTTAAAGGCTCCCAGGTGATTCTTTGGTGCAACTGGGGCTGGGAGTTCAGTTTCTGGATTGCAGTCATGCAGCTGTAAATGTTGGCTGAGAATCTCCTGTGGCTCAGGATTTGCTGTCTGGGTGGCTGACAGAGTCCCTGCATCTTAACCTGATCTGTGGTGCATGGGCTTAGCATGGAGAAATCTCAGATGTGGGGAGCTGGCCAGAGGCAGAACGAAGGCCTCCTTGGCCCTGTTCCCAAATCTTTGAGGACCTCTTTGTAACTCTCTCAAACCCTAGTCTTTAGCTTTGGAATTAAGAGTCAGTACCACCCATCTGAATGCAAGGAGTAAAGGGGAAAACTGTAGGATGAAAATAAAAACCCACGTCTCCAAGAGCTGTTCTGATGCATGAGATTCTAGATAGAGGTTAAAGGGAACAGAATGTCTTCGTCTATCGATGTAGGCCAGTCTCGACCTGTGACAACCTTGCCGTCCTAGGTAAGGGGACCTCAGTTAGGCTCTTGGGGCAGGACAGTGAAGAGGTGAGGTGGGGGGGTGAAAGAGTGTGGAGGGAGGGGTCACAGTCCTCACCCTCCCTGGTGCTCCGGGCAGTTCTGGCCTTTCCATTTGGTCGCAGAGGCAAGTGTCCACATAATGTGTGGGGCCCAGTACAAAATGGAAATGGGAGAACCCTAATAAAAAATTATAGAGAATCACAAGATGGTGATCTGTTGTTTAGTCTTTAAGTTGTCTGACTCTTTAGCGACCCCATGAACTTTAGCCTGCCAGGCTCCTCTTTCCCTGGGTTTCTCAGGCAAGACTACTGGAGTGGGTTGCCATGCCCTCCTCCAGGGGATCTTCTGAACCACAAGATGGGCTTCGCAGGTGGTTCAGTGGTAGACAATCCACCTGCCAATGTAGGAGACATGGGTTTGATCCCTGAATTGGGAAGATCCCCTGGAGAAGGTAATGGCTACCCACTCCAGGATTCTTGCGGAGAATCCCATGGGCAGAGAGGAGCCGGAGGGCTGTAGTCCATGGGGTTGCAGAAGAGATGGACATGACTGAGTGTCTAAACAGCAAGATGGTGATTGCAGAGCATAAACAAAGTGCGGGGCCCTGTGAGATGGCACAGGTTGGCCCCACACCCATGAAGCTGGTCCTGCCTATTACTCTGGAGTTTCATAGGCTCTCAGGACTTAGGAAGGAGAAGGAGCCACGTCCAGATGGGGTTGAGACTGGGGAAGCACCCTAGCAGTAAGCTCATTCTTCGGAGGCACCCTTGACCAGGTCCTGCCCAAGGAGGACGGTTGAGTGGGTGTGGGGGTGAGCCGCAGGATATTTCAGACCACGTCCACGGGGTCAGTTCTGTGGAAGGAAGCTCTGACCAGGATGGGGAGGGAGAGCTGTGGAGAGCTGGTGGGGCGTGTGTGTGGTGATTCGCATCACTGCCCACCCCCGCCATAGGCGGCCTTAGTGACAAAGTGCTGCTGGATCTTCCAGACGGGCGTCTTCCACCAGGGCCTTTCACATTCCCTGGGGATCTTGTTAGAAAGCAGAGTCTGTCTTCGTAGGTCAAGAAGGGATCTCAGAATTCTTCATTGGCACCAAACCCCAGGTGGTGGTGTTGCTGTGGGTCTGTAGACTACATTTCAGGTGTGGAATTCCTGCTGGATCTTTCCTTCCGATCCCTAGTTCCTGCTGTTGTCTTACTGGCTTTCCTGGGAACATTTCCTACAAAAGCGCTTTGTTCCAAATCCTCATCTTAGAGTCTGCTGGGAACTTGTCCCACGACATTCACGAATTCATGAGGTGGGTAATGCCATCACCAGTCTGCAGATCAGAAAACTGAAATCCTGGGACGAGAAGTCACTGGTACAAGGTCCCGCAGCCAGTGAGGGGCAGAAAGGGGCCTCCATTCAGGTCTGCTGGACGCCCAGGCCCACTCTCCTCTCCCCACACCATTTGCCAGGTGATTCTCCCCCTGGTGCTCAGCCCCCTTGGCCGTGCCCAGCCTCTTACTTCATTGTGTTCAGGTTTGAAAACCAGTTGGGAGCAGTTACAGGCCACCCCTGCTCCCCCTTCTCAGTCAAGCCTCCAGACTTGGAACCTTTTGTGCCGTGAAAATGCACCAAGATCTAATTGCAGGGCCAACCCCAGGATTCCAGTCCTCCACTTGACATGGAGCACCTCTCAGGGCTCCATTTTTCTCTTATTTCGGCCATAAGACAGTTAAGCAGCGGGTTCTCCGGAAGCCATTAAATACGGCAGAATGTCGGGATCAATGGAAAGCTCTTCTGCCTTTCATCCACGCAGAGACAGAGCGGAGGTCAGGTGCTGTGTTCTCAAAGGGCTCCCTCAGCCCTGCCACCCAATGGCTGGGCGGCGGCACGGGCTTCATGACATCCTGTCACCCCGAAACAGCTCGTTCTGTTCCCTGATGAGATACTCATGGCAGATGAGATGGCATGGACCTGCTTGTAATGGTAAACACCACCCGAGCTGCCTTCATAACTGCCACTGCCTCCGAGATGCAAAGAAAAGGGACAAATGTTTGCTTTCTGGTTTGGAGGAAGCACGCCCATTTCTTAAAAGCTCATTTTAACCTCAGACCCTGAAAAGCAAAGCATTTGTGGGGTGCCTGGCTGCCCCTCCCAGCCAGGCCTCAGTGCAAGATATCTTAAAGCTGGCTTCTCTGGCAGGGGTCCTTCCACAGGGTAGGGGAGTTAATGCTTCACAAAAAACAAGTATTTTGGTGGAAATAATAAATATGACTGCAAGTGGGTGCAGCAGTAGGAGGGGAAAGGGGCCAGGGTACTAAGAGAGGTGGCAAGGAGCCCTGGGTGCCTCGCCCTCCTTACCCAGGCAGACCTATTTATTGCCTCATTTTAATGTGCTTTGAAGATAGGGCGGGTTTTTTTTTTTTCTTACAAATTGAAAGTTTGTGGCAACTATGCATACAGCAGGTCTATCAGCACCATTTTCCCAAAGTGTGTGTTCACTTCGCGTCTGTCACCTTTTGGAAATTCTTGCAATTTTCAGATTTTTTTCATTGTTATTAATATTTGCTGTGGTGATCTTTGGTCAGTGATCTTTGTTGTGGCTATTCAAAAAAATGATGACTCGCTGAAGGTTCCGATGATGGGTAGCGTTTGTTTTAGCCATACAGTATTTTAAAATTAAGGTATGTATATTGTTTTAAGATAGGGCGGGGTTTTTTTTTTCTTACAAATTGAAAGTTTGTGGCAACTATGCATACAGCAGGTCTATCAGCACCATTTTCCCAAAGTGTGTGTTCACTTCGCGTCTGTCACCTTTTGGAAATTCTTGCAATTTTCAGATTTTTTTCATTGTTATTAATATTTGCTGTGGTGATCTTTGGTCAGTGATCTTTGTTGTGGCTATTCAAAAAAATGATGACTCGCTGAAGGTTCCGATGATGGGTAGCGTTTGTTTTAGCCATACAGTATTTTAAAATTAAGGTATGTATATTGTTTTTTTAGACTTGATGCTGTTGCACACTTAATAGACTATAGTATAAGCATAATATTTATGTGCCTTGGGAAACCAAAGCATTTATGTGACTTTTTTTTTCCAATATTTGCTTTCCTGCGGTGGTTTGAAACTGAACCCCCAAATCTCCAAGGTCTGTCTTACAAAGAACCCCACTGCACAGAAGTGTCGCTCGCTCCCCTCTCTGTCTGAGGGTCACTTCTTGTTGTTGTTCAGTTGCTCAGTCATGTCAGACTCTCTGCGACCCCATGGCCTGCAGCACGCCGGGCTCCTCTCTCTTTCACCACCCCCTGGAGTTTCACTTCCTGCTCACCTTCTTTTAAGTGAGGAGCAGGAGCTCCGGGAGGAAATGACTTTCCTTTCGATCTCAGGTCTGCCCTGCGTGCTAAGTGACCTGAGCACGTCCCCTCCTCTCCCCCACTGGTTGTCTCCTCATCTGCACTGGGCTCATGCAGCTGTGCGCAGACCACTTTGGACAGAAGAGCGAGTCCTGAATCGGCATGTGATACGCTTGCAATCAGTGCATAGCTGTCAATCTGTAGTTTCCAATGCAGGAGAGCCTTCAGGGAAGGGGTGGTCAGCCGAGCTAGGTCAGGATGGTGGGTCAGAGTTACCCAGTGAGTGGGGATGGGGGCTGTTCTCTATAAAGCACATGAATCCATCATCTGGCACCTGCCCCTCCACCCCATTTGTATTTTTAGTTTATATTTTACTTAAGGAGCCAACAGCGCTCTGGATCAGATGGCAGCTCAGGCTGTTGGCTCCTTCCTTGAACCCAATCCATGACATGCCAGCAGAAGAAGGTGGAAGCTGATGGATCTTAGAACTGCTCTCAGCTACTGATATGAAGCCTGTGAGACCCTTTGATAAGCAGAAGAGGGTTGGGTCCTAGCATGGGGTGACCTGGTGCCTTAGAGTAGGAACAAGAGGTGGAAGGAGAGATGGGTCCTTTCTGTATCACTCCAGTGACTCCCACTGGGGGAATCTGCGTTTTCCATTGCTGCAGCTTAAAGCTCTTCTGGAGCTCAGGTCCTGGTTCCCGTGGGCACAGGAAGGGATCCTGTGAAGGCCTGGTCATATTCGGCCTCTCATGGGGGAACACTAGCAGCTCAAGAGAGGGGTTGTAATGCTGGTAGGAGAATAACAGGGAGGGCGGGTTGCTGCTGCATGATGGGGGCAGGAGAGGTGTGTCTGGGATGCAGCAGACACACCGGGGTACCAAGTGAACAAGTAATAGTAGGTGTGGTACCCAGGGAGGGCATGGTACCCAGAACTCTCAGACCCTTTGAAATGAAGGGGTGGCAGGAGCCTAGACAGGTAGAAGAGCTGGCCAAGGGTGTGTGAGGAAGAGTGAGGCGAGTGTGTTAGCTTCCTGGGTGCTCGGTTGCTCAGTCCTGTCCGACCCTGTGACCCCATGGCCTGTAGCCCACCAGGCTCTTCTGTTTGTGAAAATTTTCCAGGAAGGAAAACAAGAGTGGGTTGCCATCTCCTACTCTAGGGGATCTTTATGACCCAGGGATCAAACCCACATCTCTTGTGTCCCCTACATTGGCAGGTAGATTCCTTACCACTGCACCACATGGGAAACCCTATAGTAGCTTCCTCAATTCAGTTCAGTCGCTCAGTCATGTCCAACTCTTTGCGACCCCATGAATCGCAGCACACCAGGCCTCCCTTTCCATCAACTCCCAGAGTTCACTCAAACTCATGTCTATTGAGTCAGTGATGCCATCCAGCCATCTCATCCTCTGTCATCCCCTTCTCCTCCTGCCCCCAATCCCTCCCGGTATCAGAGTCTTTTCCAGTGAGTCAGCTCTTTGCATGAGGTGGCCAAAATATTGGAGTTTCAGCTTTAGCATCAGTCCTTCCAGTGAACACCCAGGGCTGATCTCCTTTAGAATGGACTGGTTGGATCTCCTCGTAGTCCAAGGGGCTCTTTAGAGAGTCTTCTCCAACACCACAGTTCAAAAGCATCAATTCTTTGGTGCTCAGCTTTCTTAACAGTCCAACTTTCACATCCATACATGACCACTGGAAAAACCATAGCCTTGACTGGACGGACCTTTGTTGGCAAAGCAATGTCTCTGCTTTTCAATATGCTATCTAGGTTGGTCATAACTTTCCTTCTAAGGAGTAAGTGTCTTTTAATTTCATGGCTGTGATCACCATCTGCAGTGATTCTGGAGCCCCTCAAAATAAAGTCTGACACCGTTTCCACTGTTTCTCCATCTATTTCCCATGAAGTGATGGGACCAGATGCCATGATCTTCGTTTTCTGAATGTTGAGCTTTAAGCCAACTTTTTCACTCTTTTCTTTCACTTTCATCAAGAGGCTTTCTAGTTCCTCTTCACTTTCTGGCATAAGGGTGGTGTTATCTGCATATCTGAGGTTATTGATATTTCTCCCAGCAATCTTGATTCCAGCTTGTGCTTCTTCCGGCCCAGCGTTTCTCATGGTACTCTGCATATAAGTTAAATAAGCAGAGTGACAATATACAGCCTTGATGTAGTCCTTTTCCTATTTGGAACCAGTCTGTTGTTCCATGTTCAGTTCTAACTGTTGCTTCCTGACCTGCATACAGATTTCTCAAGAGGCAGGTCAGGTGGTCTGGTATTCCCATCTCTTTCAGAATTTTCCACAGTTTATTGTGATCCACACAGTCAAAGGCTTTGGCATAGTCAACAAAGCAGAAATAGATGTTTTTCTGGAACTCTCTTCTTGCTTTTTCCATGATCCAGTGGATGTTGGCAATTTGATCTCTGGTTCCTCTGCCTTTTCTAAAGCCAGCTTGAACATCTCGAAGTTCATGGTTCACATACTGCTGAAGCCTGGCTTGGAGAATTTTGAGCATTACTTTACTAGCATGTGAGATGAGTGCAATTGTGTGGTAGTTTGAGCCTTCTTTGGCATTGCCTTTCTTTGGGATTGGAATGGAAACTGACCTTTTCCAGTCCTGTGGCCACTGCTGAGTTTTCCCAATTTGCTGGCATATTGAGTGCAGCACTTTCACAGCATCATCTTTCAGGATTTGAAACAGCTCTACTGGAATTCCATCACCTCCACTAGCTTTGTTTGTAGTGATGCTTTCTAAGGGCCACTTGACTTCACATTCCAAGATGTTTGGCTCTAGATTAGTGATCACATCATCATGATTATCTGGGTCGTGAAGATCTTTTTTGTACAGTTCTTCCATGTATTCTTGCCACCTCTTCTTAATATCTTCTGCTTCTGTTAGGTCTACCTGGTGCCTCAGATGGTAAAGCATCTGCCTGTAATGCTAGAAACCTGGGTTCAATCCCTGGTTCAGGAAGATCCTCTGGAGAAAGAAATAGCAATCCACTCCAGCACTCTTGCCTGGAAAATCCCATGGACAGAGGAACCTGATGGGCCCCAGTCCATGGGGTCACAAAGAGTCGGGCACGACCGAGCGACATTTTAGCTTGTATATAAATAATATATACCTGCTAGATAATATCAGAGAAGGTGATGGCACCCCACTCCAGTACTCTTGCCTGGAAAATCCCATGGACAGAGAAGCCCCATCCATGGGGTTGTGAAGAGTCATACACAACTGAGCAATTTCACCTTCACTTTTCACTTTCATGCATTGGAGAAGGAAATGGCAACCCACTCCAGTGTTCTTACCTGGAGAATGCCAGGGATGGGGGAGCCTGGTGGGCTGCCATCTATGGGGTCACACAGAGTCAGACACGACTGAAGTGACTTAGAGGCAGCAGATAATATATGTCTGTTTTTATGGTCATTTACTGAATGTTCACAACTGTATACTTACAGTTCCCCTTTAGTTCAAAATTACTTTCCTTTTTACAATTATATAGAGGGTATATTGTCCAAGAGTGGGTTTGACTTTAAACATTTATGATTCATTTATTTAACTAGTTACCAGGTAAACTGCTCAGTGGGAAACTGGATGCTATTCTTACTATGAGAACATCAGACAAAATTAGAAGGAAGTGTGTAGGAGAAGTCTAGTGTGTTGGAGCTTCAATATGTCAGTAATTGAACAAGTTAGTACCTTAATTCTTTTTTTTTTCCCCTCCAGAAAGCCCAAGCTTACTATACAAAGAAACATAGGTAAGATAAAAGCAAAGTAACAAGATTGAGAGCAGGAGGAGAAGGGGACGACAGTGGAAGAGATAGTTGGATGGCATCACTGACTCAATGTACTTGAGTTTGGGTGAACTCCGGGAATTGGTGACAGACAGGGAGGCCTGGCATGCTGCAGTTCATGGGACTGCAAAAAGTTGGACACGACTGGGTGACTGAATTGAAAACAAGTGAAAAAGAGGACAAATAGAGAAGGGACAGAAAAAGTAGGATGGGAAAGAGGAAATAAAGTAAATCAAGAAACTTATTCTTCTCTGATTAGAAACCAAGGGAAAAAGGGAAAAGGAATTCATGTAGTTAACTAATTCATTTACTAATTTTAAATAATGCTGATCCATGAGAAGAGATAATCTTTTTATTATTACCAAGATCTAAAAGAACTCTGTTACATAGGAATTTTTTACGAGGAATATCAGTATCTTTTGAGGTCACTGATTTGGAAATATCAGTATAATTTTAGAAATATGCAAAGGCAATGGCTGTGTTTGTCTCAAAAAAAAAATAACTTTTGAAGGTTTTCATCTTGTGGCATTTCCATGCTGAATATAATCTTAATACTTCCAGTATCATTATCTACATATTAATCTCTGGGAAATTTTTATTGCATAATGCAATGTCATTCAACAAAATTTTATTGTGTTCCTGTTCTATGCCAGGCATTGTGTCAGGCTCTGGGAATGTAATCCATGGGGGTCTCCCTTCATGAGGATTTTCATTCAGAAATAAAAAGACAATGGAAATGAAATGTGGTATGTGTTCCAATGAATGAAGAATGAGATGCTATGGCATCTGACATCATCTAGAGCTGTATTTCCTAGATTTTTTATTTCATGAATGAGCATAATAATTTTTAAATGGGGGTTAATATAGATTGCCAACATTTTAGTAGCCAAGAAAAGGCACTGAAAAGATTTTAAAAGCTACTACATTTGACCCTTGAACAGCTTGGGTTTGAACTGGACAGGTCCACTTATATGCAGATGTTTTTTACCAAATGTATACTTCAGTACTACATGGTCCACAGTTGGTTGAATCTGTGGAGCTGGAACCAAGGATATGGAGGGTTGATTGTAAAGTTACACATAGGTTTTTGACTGTGTGGGAGTTGGAGTCTTTAACTTGTTTAAGAGTCAACTATATCACCTTCTAACAACATCCTTTCATTCAAAGGACATTTTAAAATAAAAATACAGGAAGAAAATAGTTTTAGAATGAAGGGTAGACATTCACCAAAAAAGGCAGTGACAATCTTCAATCTCAACTTGAGCTATGTATAAGGTTTTAGCTGCAAAAAAATTACATCAGAATCTGATTTTAACTGTAATTTGTACAAAAATCATAGTGCTCTGAAAGAAAGTATCAGGAGGGACTACTACAGAAAGAGAGAACAGGGAACTCTCCTTAGAAAAGATAGAACATTTCAACTGAGGCCCAAAGGATGAACATAAACCAGGCAGGCAAGGAGGAAAAGTCAGGAAGGCTTAGCACACACCCCTCTGTATTAGTGTTCTGAGCTTGCTGTAAAAAATCGCCAACCTAAACACAATTTGTTACCTTGGGCTCACTGACTAAAGGAGACTCATTGTAGTAAAATTAAGGCATGGTAAAAGGGCTGCTCTCATTCTGGAGGCTCTGTTGGAGAATCTGTTTGCTTGCCTTTTACAGCTTGCAGATGTTGCCTGCATTGTTTGGCTTGTGGCCCCTTCCATCACCTTCAAATCTACAGTACAATTTCTCCCCTGACTCTCTCTGACATTGACTCTTCTGCCTCACTCTTCCACATTCAAAGAACCCTTATGATTTCATTGAGCCCATCCAAATAATCCAGGATAATCTCTTTATCTTGAAGGCAGCCAATTAGCAACCTTAATTCCATCTGCAACCTTAGTTCCTCCTCTCCTCAATATATATTCACAGATTCTGGGGGATAGGATGTAAACTTCTTTGGGAAGCTTGTGTTCTACCTACTGCACCTTCTGACTCATGGAAAACGTAGTATATGCTAAATTGCTTCCTTCTCAACCATTGGCTTGTGAAGAATTGTGAAGAGTATGAGATATACTCTGCTTGACAGCTAACGAGAAGCCTGCAAGAGTTCATTGGTGGCAGCAGAAGGCATGAGACTCCTGGATCACAAACAAAGGACCTCATTATTCGCGGTCCAGCAAGTAGCATGAGCCTCATCACATTTGCCTCAGCACCTCTTATCTCCCAAGTCCCACAGGAGTGATTCAGATGAGGTCTGATGGATACCCGCGTCCACTGTGGACTGTATTATAGAAGAAGGACCTCAAGTTTAGGGAACCTGAGTCATTTACAATGAATAATAAGCATGCCTTTCCTTTTCTCCAGAGGGAAATGCAACCTCTCTCTTCCAAAGCTGCTCAATTTACAAACATCCTTAAAAAGATAATCCAGAATAAAAAGTACATCTTTCAAACAAATTTTTATTACATAATGCAATATCATTCAACAAAATTGTACTGTGTTCCTGTTCCATGCCAGGCATTGCATCAGGCTCCAGGAATGCAATCCATGGGGGTCTCTCTTAATGAGAATTCTCATTCAGAAATTAAAAAAAAAAAAACAATGAAAATGAAATGTGTGTGTTCCAATGAAGGAAGAATGAGATACTATGGCATATGACTTCATCAAGAGCTGTAGTTCCTAGATTTTTTATTTTACGAATGAGCATAAAATTTTTTAAATATAGATTGCCAACATTTTATTAGCCAAGATGTTTGCAAGATGTACAGAAAAAACCTAAAGAACTTTGGAAAGTTGTCCCTGAATATGCCTATGCTGCATCTGCTTTTAATAACCTGATCTGCAGTTTCTCAAATGTGGGGACTAGGTCTTCAATAATCATTGTAAAATCAATTCATTTTAAGTTAAAAGTAATTTGTTTTTCAATTTACAAATATAATTTTTCAACTTTTTCTTTTACTTGATCAAGTCAACTTTTATTTATACATTACACTGAATTACTTTTCTAGTGCCTAATCTGTTCCCTGTTACCCTTTACTTATCATCAGTTCAGTTCAGGTCAGTCACTCAGTCATGTCCGACTCTTTGCAACCCCATGAATCGCAGCACGCCAAGCCTCCCTGTCCATCACCAACTCCTGGAGTTCACTCAGACTCATGTCTGTAGAGTCAGTGATGCCATCCAGCCATCTCATCCTCTGTCCGCCCCTTCTTCTCCTGCCTCCAATCCCGCCCAGCATCAGAGTCTTTTCCAATGAGTCAACTCTTCGCATGAGGTGGCCAAAGTACTGGAGTTTCAGCTTTAGCATCATTCCTTCCAAAGAAATCCCAGGGCTGATCTCCTTCAGAATGGTCTGGTTGGATCTCCTTGCAGTCCAAGGAACTCTCAAGAGTCTTCTCCAACACCACAGTTCAAAAGCATCAAATCTTGGGCGCTCAGCCTTCTTCACAGTCCAACTCTCACATCCATACATGACCACAGGAAAAACCATAGCCTTGACTAGATGGACCTTAGTCGGCAAAGTAATGTCTCTGCTTTTGAATATACTATCTAGGTTGGTCATAACTTTCTTCCAAGGACTTATCATCAGATAGTTCTAAATGAAAGCATGTTGTTTTTGGCTGGCTTAATACACAAACGACTAATGCAAAAACAGACTAATGCATAAACAGACCTCAGTTCATAATGAGGAAATATTAGCAAATTTACTAATGAGGGCACTCATACAAACAGGTAATTATGAAGAAAACCAAGTGCCAATATAACCCTAATGTGAAATGTCATTCTGTGAGAACAGGGACTGAGAGGGGTCCTTTATAAGAAGGGGAAAACAGACAAATTCATTTTTACGTGTTAAATCCAAACCCATTCTGAGAGCAAAAGATGGCTGTAAAGTTAGAGACCCAGTTAAAAAAAAAGATTATATTTTATATTAGAAGTACCAACATTCATGAATTTGCTTATGGATCTATTCCCCCTATTGCTAACATTCTTCTAAGTTAAAGTTACTAATTAGGTACATTTTCCCTAGTTTTAAGGGCAAAGAAGGCTATAAGGAAAATATTAAACTATCTAATAATAAAAATGAGCTAGGTCAGAAGGAAAAAAGAAAGGAAACACATTTTAGCCTCTATGCACAGAAATGATGGTAGTAGATTCATATCAATAAGGCATATTCTTTGAGCAACTTTTTCCCCAGATGTGTTAATACATAAGATGAGTTGTCAGTGTTCTCCCATCTAATTGTCCTGAGACTGACAGTGTGATTCAGACTAAGGGCAAAACAGCAGTCTTTATTCCTAAAAGGGAGTTGCTCAGAAGCCAACTGGATTATATTTATACTTGACATATGTAATGATCACACTCTTGCCACTCATAATTTTTTATCTCATTAACACTTCTAAAAACTGAAGCACCCTCCCTACTTTTACCATATTCTTGTGCTTTAATAGATTATTACTCTCATGTTAAATTCATCAATTTGTATACCATACTGACAAAAGAAGCACAAATTGTCAAGGAGCATGACACACTGCAGCCGCTTCCTTGACAAGCACAGGGCTAGCGGTTCAGTGGAAGGCATTCAGTAACTGCAATCAGAAAACCTGCATTTTCAGTCTGGCTCCTTCTCCTCTAATTCCCGTGAGTTCTATGCCTCAGTTTCCTCACTTGTGAAGAAATGATCTCAGGGTGACATGACATCGTAATGTGGAAGCACCTTAATTCATAAGGATACGCTTTATTTCTAATCTGAATTTCATTCTTTTTTTTTTTTAATTTTCATTGAGGGAGTTAAGCAGCACCTGTTAACAACAGGACTTTAGTAAAGAGTACATCTGAAAAATAAAGAGTGTGATTACAATTCACAATTCCAACCTTCAGGTCAGAAATTGCAAACCCAGCCATGCCTGAGGCCCTGCTGTGTGGAAAGGGCTGCGTGTGCTGAATCCAGGAGGAAGAGTTTACCAGTTCCTCCCCATTTCCTCCTGCCTGGCGTCCCAATCCCTTCCTTGTTGCTCATCAGTGACTCACCAGTGCCTTTCTCACTCCTGATTGCAACAGGCTCACCCGCAAAACCCCTGACGGTAACAGCTCCTCATCCTTGCCTCTCATGTCCTGGCACCAAGAAACTGCCACCACCGTTTCCTCAGGTTTCCTCAAGTCACAGAGATGCCCCTGTGCAGAGCCTCTGCTGGCTCATTTCCTGCAGAAACTAACGGGTCCTATCCTTGCTTCCCCTGACAGCTGTCCCTGATGGCAGACGATCATGCTCTCCATCTCAGCTGTTGACTCCAAGGCCTCCTCTGCCTCTCAGCTCTTTTCCTGAAGCTTCCTCTCAGGTACTGATTTCCTCAGCCATCCACAGATAAGAACATTTCAATAGCTAAGCTGAGATAAACTTGCAGGGTCCATCAGATGCAGCCTCCTGCCTATAAAGGGGAAGAGAAGGCTCCACACAAGATGTGTGTTTTCTCAACTTGTCATCGTTCCCTCTAACTTCTAGTCACAACCTGAAGAAAATCATTCCTCTGAAAGTAAGTTTGTCTCTTATGTCCAAACCAGTTCTCTACCCAGGCAGTTTGAGTCTTGTTTCCCTTCTTTGGTCTCCTCTGGTGTACTTGTCTCTGATTTGGGCATGAGATAGAGGGAATCTCAAAGTTCAGAAGTCTTCTGGTCCAATTACGTATCTACTTTTAAAAATACCATCATCACCACCAATGGGTCATGCACTCTGAAAAGGAATTTACTTCATTGTAGGCGGTCAGTCCATCCTTGAACAGCTCTGACCAGGAGAAGGTTTTACCTGGGTTCACGGAAACCTTCCTTCCTTCCTGTTACCTCCTCTGATTATACTTTCTCCCATCAGGATGTCACAGTAGCGCCCACGGTCACTCACCTGCTAGCGCTATTCATCACTTCTTCTCCAGCCTCTGGCAAAGGCTCTCAAAGCATAGCAGGCTCCTAAATATCTGTTGAATGAATGAGTGAGTGAGTAAATAAATAAATGTCTGGGGCCTTATCTAGAGGACTGTAGTTTGCATCTAAGAAATATATGAAATACAATTTGGGTCTTCTCCAGGCTAAAAGTCCTTAGTTTTTATAAGGAAATTTTCAGATTACATTTCCTTTCCTCTGGGCTTTCTCCAGTGTGTCTAAATTTATCTCAGTAAACAATATAAAAATTAAAAATAAAAATTATATTTAAATATAAATCATGGTAAATATATATATATATATATATATATATATGTTTCAGGCTTCCCTGGTGGCTCAGTGGTAAAGAATCTGCCTGCCAGACCAGGAGACACAGGTCCGATCCCTGATCCAGGAAGATCCCACATGCCACAGAGTAATTAAGCCCATGTGTGGCAACTACTGAGCCTGTGCTCCAGAGCCCAGGAGCCACAACTACTGAGCCCATGTGCCCAAGAGCCTGTGCTCCACGACAGTAAAAGCCCCTGCAATGAGAAGCCCGTGCATCGCAACTAGAGAGTAATCCCTGCTCACCAGAACCAGAGAAAAGTGTGCACATCAACGAAGACCCAGCACAGCCAAAAAAAAGAAAAGAAACATTTTAATATAAATTATATTTAAATATACATTTATGTATATGACTAATCATTGGAGAGGGCAATGGCACCCCACTCCAGTACTCTTGCCTGGAAAATCCATGGACAGAGGAGCCTGGTAGGCTGCCGTCTATGGGGTCGTGCAGAGTCGGACACGACTGAAGTAGCTTAGCAGCAGCAGTAGCATATATAATCATATGGGTGTGAGTATATAATTTGGTTACTCTGCTTTTCTAAATAAAGTTACATAAATGTATAGAACATGAGTAAACAAAAACTAACAGAAAAAAATATCCTTTGGCACTCAAAATCTACTCATACCTAAATGGTTTTATTTAGTATTATTAAATTTTTAGTTTTGGACAGAGGCTTTGCTGTATCATTTAATTATTTTTAAAAGAAAAAGCTGAACCACAATTCTACCACCCTGATACAGTTGTTGTCATTTTCCTGTATTGCCCATCTTTTTCAGACATAAAAATAACTTTGTTATTATAAATATGTGGTATAAATTTTGCATTTACTTTTTTCACTTAAAATTATATTGCACATATTTTTCATATTATCATTAATCCTTATTATAATTTCATCAGCTTATAATACTTCATCAACTAGATATACTATAACCATTTCCCAATTAGTACTGATTAAAATGCTT
>SJYC01022498.1:0-50680 GCA_006408675.1 Madoqua kirkii | reverse complement strand
AAAGGCTGCTGGGGTTCCAGGGATGGGACTGCAGCCCGGGTCCCTGAGGCCTGAGGTCAATACAGAAGGCCTTTCATTTGACTTGCAGTATCCTGTGTGTGTTGTGTTAGAATATAGTTGATTTCCCATATTGTTTGTGTTGTGGGGAAACAGCAACTTGATTCAGGGAAATATGAAAGTGTATCTAGTCTTTGGCAGACGATTGTCACATCTAGGTTATTACAAGAGTGTCAGTAGGGTTCCCTGTGCTATTCTGTAAGTCCTGTTGAGGATCTATTTTTATATCCATATTTGAATGTATCTATGAGAGTTCCAGAAAGACAATGTCATGAACCTCCATACATAGTTCTTCAGGCACTCTATCTAATCCCTTGAATCTGTTTGTTACTTCCACTGTGTAGTCATAAGGGATATGATTTAGGTCATACCTGAATGGTCTAGTGGTTTCCCTTACTTTCTTCAATTTAATTCCAATGATTATTCAGGGTTGGTTTCTTTTAGGATCGACTGGTTTGATCTCCTGGGGACTCTCGAGAGTCTTTCCCAGCACCACAGTTCGAAAGCATCAGTGCTTTGATGCTCTGCCGTCTTTATTGTCCAGCTGTCACATTTGTATATGACTGCCAGAAGGACCACAGCCTTGACTAAAGGGACCTTTATTGGCAAAGTGGTGTCCTTACCTTTTAACACCCTGTCTAGGTTTGTCGTAAGTTTCCTCCAAGAAGCAATCATCTTCTAGTTTCGTGTCTGCAGTCTCCCTCCGACCACCGCAGTGATTTTAGAGCCCACAGTCATTTTAGAGTGACAGGAAATCCATCACTGCTTTCACCTTTTCCCCTTCTGTTTGCCATGAAGTGATGGGACCAGATGCCATGATCTTGGTTTTTTAATATTGAGGTTTTGTCTGGTTTGTTCTCTCTCCTCCTTCGCCCTCTTCAAGAGACTCTTTAGTTCCTCCTTGCATTCTGCCATTAGACTTGTATCATCTGCATTTATGAGGTTGGTGATATTTCTCCTGGCAATCTTGATTCCAGCTTGTAACTCATCCAGCCTGGCATTTCACATAATGTGCTCTGCATATAAGTTAAATAAACAGGGAGACAATAAACAGCCTTTTGGGACTTCTTTCTCTATCTTGAACCAGTCAGTTGTTCCATACAGGGTTCTAACTGTTGCTTCTTTACCCGCATACAAGTTTCTCAGGAGACAGGTAAGAAGGTCTGGTATTCCCATCTCTTTAAGAGTTTTCTACACTTTGTTGTGATCCAAAGGCTTTGGCATAGTCAATGAAACAGAGATCAATGCTTTTCTGGAATTCTGTTGTTTTCTGTTGATCCAGTGAATGTTGGCAATTTGATCTCTGGTTCCTCTGTCTTTTCTAAACCCAGCTTGAACATCCGGAAGTTCTCAGCTCACATGATACTGAAGCCCACCTGCAGGGTTTTGAGCATAACCTTACTAGCATGGGGCTTCCCTGGGGGCTCAGATGGTAAAGAGCCTGCAAGCAGTGCAAGAGACCTGGGTTCGATCCCTGGGTTGGGAAGATACCCTGGAGAAGGAAATGGCAACCCACTCCAGTATTCTTGCCTGGAAAATCCCATGGTCAGGGGAGCCTAGCAGGCTACAGTCCATGGGGTCACACAGAGTCGGACACAACTGAGCAACTTCACTTTCTTTCTATACTAGCATGGGAGATGAGTGCAATTGCCTGGTGGCTTGAACATTCTCTAGTTCTGCCCTTCTTGGGAATCGGGATGAATTCTAGTCTTACCCTTTCTGTTGTTTCCTCTATTCGGTTGCATTTTTCATTGAACAGAGCCTCTTGTCTCTCCTTGCTGTTCTCTGAAACTCTGCCTTTAGTGAGGTATACCTTTCCCTTTCTGCCTTACTTCTCACTGCTCCTCTTTCCTCCACTATTGGTAAGGCCTCCACAGGCAACCACTTGGCCTTCTTGCATTTCTTTTTCTTTATAATGGCTTGTTCGCTGCCTCCTATACAGTATTATGGGCCTCTGTCTATTGTCCTTCAGGTACTCTCACATTATATCTAAAGAGGATCTATTTATAGCTTTTGTCTGTTTTTGTCCTCCTTTTTAAATTACAGTGTAAATTAAATATACATATTAAAATTTGCTTCTTGAAACCCTGCCCTGTTTTACACTCTCGTTTGATAAGGGACCTCAGGCCAGTTTTTCAGGGCAGGAGTCATTTACAGCCTTGCAGGCCTTGTAAGTTATAAGCTCCCACATTGATAGGTTTAACAGTTCTTGTTATGAAAAATAAATGGCCACAGGTGGCAGGATTTCTTCCTTCCCATCATCCTCTGGGTATTGGGGCACCAGAGCCTAGTGAAAGTCCTGGTTTGTGGCTTGTCCATGAGAGTTGGTTGTGTCGGAAGAAACACCTAAGGGCAAGCATCTTTTTTTCCCCTTAACTCTTCATACTTTGGATAAATCGCTTCTCCTGGGAAGGCTCTCCTTACAGGGTAGTGAATTTTGGTTAGCATGTGGATTAAACATACTTCTTGCATTCGTCATTAGCTAGTATGAGAGCATAGAAGTTAGGCTTATTTAGGAGAGATTTGTTATTGGTTTATTCTTGTTGGTTTTTAAATTCTATTTAAAAAGATGAATCTGAATTAAAAAAAAAAAAGAAAGATTCCTAAGGGTTCAACAGTGCGTACCTCCAGAAAACAGATATTCTTCATTTGAAGAAAAATATTAACAGGTAAATATTTTTGTTTAAAATATCTTAGATACAAACATGTTTCAGTCTAACAAATAAGATTCATCTTGCAGAAAAAAAAATAAAGTATAATACCTTCAGCCGATAGAAATTGGCAGTTCTTTAAGAGATACAGAAATGTGAATTCTGGAGTATCTTTTGAATATCTTTTTTTGTTGATTCTGTTAAAAAAAATTTTTTAAGCATATCTTTCTTAGCTTGTAGACAGTAACAAAGAAATACCCATTTTGCACAGACAATGATTATATTCTTTAGTACAGTTACTCAGAGTAAACGCTTAACCTAGGTGTTACTGTATTTCCGCAGTCATCACCCCTCTCCCAACTCTTCATCTAAGCCCATTTTATCAAGTGCTGAGCTGTCCTGTGTCCCTCTTCATACCCTGTCATTCTCAGAAGTAAAGCCAGGTGTTCTCTGCTGAAGTGATTTCCTGGTGCTCTCCCACTATTTTCTCCCACAGTGTTTCTTGCTCTGTTAATCCCTGCATATGGCAACAACCCTTTCCCCTCACTGTGTATTTATTCATGTATCTTTAAGTGTTTGTGGTCATTCAACTTCTTTTTCCATCAATTTCTCAATGGCTAGTATAAAGTTTTTTTTAAACTGGAAACATCATTACATAAATGTGTGGAGTGAAATCGAGTAAAGGGTATTTCCAGCTCAGTTCCCCTTAAGTACTGTTTCCACTGACAGAGGTTCAACTTCTTCAAGATAAAACCGTGTAGAGAACATCTTCAATAAGCTGCAGAAAGTGGCCTGGAGAGGTACACGCCAGCAGTTCAGTTCTTCTTACCTTAGTCTCTCGATGAGAGACAGAAATTTCAAACGAAGTCTCTGCAACGACAGGTTTCAGAAACATTGGGGGTTTGTCATTGATTGAATGGATCAGCAATATAATTGTGTGGCTCAAATCCATAAAAATGGTTAGAAATAGAGAGTTTATTGAAAAGAATAATAGACCTGGAATTAGAAGTCCTGTGTATGCATGGTGCCGTTTTCAATTCATAGATTTGCTCACTTAGACAAATAATTGCATTTCACTAAGCAGGAATTTCTTTTTTATCATCCAAACTGAGATTCTAACACAGGGTCGCTCTGTAGACCATGCCTAGTGTGTGCCTGAGAGAGGGAATTTTCCACACTACTGTGCACAAGTGGTCAGTCATGTCTGACTGTTTGCAACCCCATGGACTGTAGCCCACTAGGTTCCTCTATCCATGGGATTCTCCAGGCAAGAGTACTAGAGTGGATTGCCATTCCCTTCTCCACCACACCGCGTGAGCATGACCCTAACTCATTTTATGGAAGATTCAGTGGCATACCTGTAGAGACTCAGATCAAGCGACTCAAATTGTATTATTGTGAAAGTGAAAGTGAATTCAACTGCATGTTCGATAACTGTCAGTGTGTTAGAGCAGTGTAATAATTTGTTTTTCTAAGGAATGACTATGTGCCAGGTGCATTATTTAAGTTTTTAAAAATCCTTTACACAGTGTTCAGTGATAGTATCATTCTCTTCACTTTACAAATGAGGAAAAGATTTAGAGAGATTAGCCAGTTTCTCCAAGGACCTGAGCAAATGAATTGCCAAAGGAGAGTTGGTGACTAGAGTCTATACCTTTTTCCCTCTAGCACCACTGTAAACTATTATGCTTTTTTGTCCTTTAATCCTCTTTGCCTAGAAGTCTTCATGACCCAGAAATTACATTTCCTAATTTTAAACTCTTCTCTGTTAAAATCCTATCCACTTTTCAAAGATCAATTTATTATTATTTTTGTTTGACCGTGTTGTATGATTTGTGGGATCTTAGTTCCCCGAAATTGAACCCTCTGATGGGAAGCACAGGGAAAACACTAATGTAAATAATTGTGGGTTTTTTGCATAAAGATTTCCCTCAGGTCCCCAGTTCATTATAACCTCTCCCCATTAATATTTCTGCAGCCTTTACTATCTTTTCTGTCTACTTTCATAGATTTGTCCATTGAAAAAAGTGCAAGCAACCTAAAAGTTAAGGGTTACATTTTATTAGGCGGATATTTTTGAGACTTCAAGCCTGGGAGATAGCATCTCGAGTAACTTTGAGAGATCTGCTCTGGAGGAGGCAAGAGGAGGAGCCAGATTATATAGAAGTTTTGCAACAAAGGGCAGGCAGTCTAAACATCGAAAGATTGTTGTTAATTAAAGAAAACCAGATGACCCAAGTTAAGGAATTTAGCTAGCCCTTTTCTACATGTGTGGGAAGATGCCAGAGTCTGGGCTCACTGAAATCATTCCTTGGATATGCACCTCAGCCATCTGGGGACTGTGTCTGGTTTTCAAATCCTGAGGTTCCTTAAGGCTAACTGTAGGGAGTGGCTGAGTCTGGTGGTTGCTAAATGTCAGATATTCTTTGCCTCCCTGGGAACCTTCAGCACTCATGGATCACACTGAAGGGCTGTAATCATGGATGACTGTGACTTCCTTGTTTATCGAGATGGCTGGAAATGTTCCATTTCTCAGATTCAACAGTTTTCTGTTTTTTCTTTTTGGAGTGTCTGTTATATGCAAGGCACTATTCTAGGCTTTTGGGAACCATCAGTGAACAAAGCGGAAATCAGCCCTCATGGAGCTTAGATCCTGGCAGCAGAAAACTTTATGAAATAAAGACCACAGAGGAATTATAGCACATGTTAGAAGACGGTAAGTGCTGTGGACAAAAATAACGTGGAATCAGGGCGAATGAGAATGAAGGGCCTGGGAGAATGAGAATGAAGGGCCATGACTCTTTTTTTTAATTGAAATTTAGTTCATTTGCAATGTTGTTAATTTCTGCTGTACGGCAAGATTATTCACACACATACATATATATGTGCATTCTTTTTTAGAATATTCTTTCCCATTTTGGTTCATCCTAGGATATTGAAAAAAGCTCCCTGTCTTTCCTCACTGGCCGAGTGGTAAAGAATCTGCCTGCAATGCAGGAGATGCGGGCTCAGTCCCTGGGTCAGGAAGATCCCCTAGAGGAAGGCCTGGCAACGCACTGCAGTATTCTTGCCTGGAAAATCTTCATGGAAAGAGGAGCCTGGTGGGTGACAGTTCACTGAGTTGCGAAGAGTCGGACGCGAGTGAAGCAGTTTAGCACGCACGCACATGCTGTGTAGCAGTGCCTTGTTGTGTAGCCATTCTATATGTTAAAGCTTGTTGTTGAGTCACTTACTTGTATCCAACTCTTTGTGACCCCACAGACTACAGCACTCCAGGCTTCCCTGTACATGAGCTGATGTCATCATGAAGGTATTTATTGCCTTTTTAGATATGAAGAGATACGGGATTGGGATCATGAACTCAGTTCAGTTCAGTTGCTCAGTCGTGTCCAACTCTTTGCAACCCCATGAATTGCAGCACGCCAGGCCTCCCTGTCCATGACCATCTCTCGGAGTTCACTCAGACTCACGTCCATTGAGTCTGTGATGCCATCCAGCCATCTCATCCTTGGTTATCAGAGTCTTTTCCAATGAGTCAACTCTTCTCATGAGGTGGCCAAAGTACTGGAGTTTCAGCTTTAGCATCAGTCCTTCCAAAGAAATCCCAGGGCTGCTGTCCTTCAGAATGGACTGGTTGGATCTCCTCGCAGTCCAAGGAACTCTCAAGAGTCTTGTCTAACATCACAGTTCAAGGGCATCAATTCTTCGGCGCTCAGCCTTCTTCACAGTCCAACTCTCACATCCATACATGACCACGGGAAAAACCATAGCCTTGACTAGACAGACCTTAGTCGGCAAAGTAACATCTCTGCTTTTGAATATACTATCTAGGTTGGTCATAACTTTTCTTCCAAGGAGTAAATGTCTTCTAATTTCATGGCTGCAGTCACCATTTGCAGTGATTTTGGAGCCCCAAAAAATAAAGTCTGACACTGTTTCCACTGTTTCCCTATCTATTTGCCATGCAGTGATGGGACCGGATGCCATGATCTTCGTTTTCTGAATGCTGAGCTTTAAGCCAACTTTTTCACTCTCCTCTTTCACCTTCATCTAGAGGCTCTTTAGCTCCTCTTCACTTTCTGCCATCAGGGTGGTGTCATCTGCATATCTGAGGTTATTGATATTTCTCCTGGCAATCTTGATTCCAGCTTGTGTTTCTTCCAGTCCAGCGTTTCTCATGATGTACTCTGCATATAAGTTAAATAAACAGGGTGACAATATACAGCCTTGACATACTCCTTTTCCTACTTGGAACCAGTCTGTTGTTCCATGTCCAGTTCTAACTGTTGCTTCCTGACCTGCATCCAACTTTTTCACTCTCCTCTTTCACCTTCATCAAAAGGCCCTTTAGCTCCTCTTCCCTTTCTGCCATAAGGGTGGTGTCATCTGCATATCTGAGGTTATTGATATTTCTCCCAGCCATCTTGATTCCAGCTTGTGTTTCTTCCAGTCCAGTGTTTCTCATGATATACTCTGCATATAAGTTAAACAAGCAGGATGACAATATACAGCCTTGAAGCCCTCCCTTTCCTATTTGGCACCAGTCCATTGTTCCATGTCCAGTTCTAACTGTTGCTTCCTGACCTGCATACAGATTTCTCAAGAGGCAGGTCAGGTGGTCTGGTATTCCCATCTCTTTCAGAATTTTCCACAGTTTATTGTGATCCACACAGTCAAAGGCTTTGGCATAGTCAATAAAGCAGAAATAGGTGTTTTTCTGGACCATCCTGAAACTTTTGCTGGCCTTTTAATACAATCTCTAGACTAATAGAACTTCCCAAATGAAGAGTTGTCTCAGTATGGAATTACTTCAGCAAAAGATTCTTCTTTCTACACAAATCTAAAAATCTATGCCACAATCGTGACTGGCAATTTGATAGATGAGGTTCTGATGTTAAAATACATTTGATGTCTTTTACCTAGTGTGCTTTATAAAATATTTTCATTTAAATACACCATACTGGTTAAACCAGCTACATGGGGCTCTCTCTATTGAAGAGGGCAAGGAAATTTGAAGTTCAAGGATGCATTAGGAAAGTGAAATAAAGCACTGTATCCCACTGAATATAAACTATAGATATGATCCTGCAATCCCACTCCTGGACATATATTCAGAGAAAAACATAAATTGAAAAGTAACATGCACCTCAGTGTTCATAGTGGCAGTATTTATAATACTCAAGACATGAAATATGGAAGCAACCTAAATGTTCATCAACAGATAAATGGATAGAGATAATGTGGTGTATATATATATAATGGAATATTACTCAGTCATAAAAAATGAAATATCACCATTTGCAGCAACACTTATAGACCTGGAGATCATCATACTAAGTGAAGTAAGCCAGACAGAAAAAGACAAAGATTATATGATATCACTTATATGTGGAATCTAAAAAACGGTATGTAAGAATTATTTACAAAACTGAAATAGACCACGGATATGGGAAAGAAACTTAGGGTTATCAAAGGAGAAAGAAAGGGGAAAAGACAAATTAGGAGTTTGGGATATACAGATACACACTACTATATATTAAATAGATAAACAAGGACCTACTGGATGGCATGTATGTATAACTGAATCACCTTGCTGTGCATCTGAAACTAATACAATTTGTAAACAGCCTGTATGTCAATAAAAGGAAAATATAGATAATCACAATCTTTTTTTATATCAAACATGAAATGGAGTTTCTGTTAGTTTTTTTTTTCTCTAATGAATATTTCAGAACATTTTGGAATAAGTTTCATTTTCAGTTTAGATATAATTGTCACTTTTATGAGTTGTATGCTAAGATGTAATGATATAGCTTAGGGATGACTTTATAAAGCCTTTCCTTCCATTTCCATGATGAATGCATCTAACTACTAGGCAGAAAGTAGAGTTGATGAGCAAAGTCCTTCAGTATTTGTTCATCATATAGGGAAATGAATCTTCATGAAAGACGTTCACGAATGTAAGCAAAAGCACAACTGTCTCAGCTGCTACTTCAACTATCTGGTTTCTCCGAGTCCTCTGATGTTACATGGGGCAAGATCATTTGGTTTAGATTTTCCAGAGTCAACCCATGTGCCTAAAATCAATACCTTTTAATAGCCTAGAGCAAAGTATGTTTAAACCACTGGTTCTCAAACATTTTTATAATTTTAATCCCAGTATCAGTTCAGTTCAGTCTCTCAATCGTGTCCGACTCTTTGTGACCCCATGAACTTCAGCACGCCAGGCCTCCCTGTCCATCACCAACTCCAGGAATTTACTCAAACTCATGTCCATTGGTGAACTATCCAAAAATCTCATCCTCTTAACCCCTTCTCCTCCAGTCTAAATCTTTTCCACCATAAGGGTCTTTTCAAATAAGTCAGCTCTTCACATGAGGTGGCCCAAGTATTAGAGTTTCAGCTTCAAAATCAGTCCTTCCAATGAACACCCAGGACTTATCTCCTTTAGAATGGACTGGTTAGAATTTTGAGCGTTACTTTACTAGTGTGTGAGATGAGTGCAATTGTGCGGTAGGTAAAGCATTCTTTTGCATTGCCTTTCTTTGATATTGGAATGAAAATTGACCTTTTCCCGTCCTGTGGCCACTGCTGAGTTTTCCAAATTTGCTGGCATATTGAGTGCAGCACTTTCACATCATCATCTTTCAGGATTTGAAATAGCTAAACTGGAATTCCATCACCTCCACTAGCTTTGTTTGTAGTGATGCTTTCTAAGGCCCACTTGACTTCACGTTCCAGGATGTCTGGCTCTAGGTGAGAGATCACACCATCATGATTATCTGGGTTGTGAAGATATTTTTTGTTCAGTTCTTCTGTGTATTCTTGCTGCCTCTTCTTAATATTTTCTGCCTCTGATAGGTACATACCATTTCTGTCCTTTATCAAGCCATTTTTGCATGAAATGTTTTGTTGGTATCTCTGATTTTCTTAAAAAGATCTCTAGTCTTTCCCATTCTGTTGTTTTCCTCTATTTCTTTGCACTGATCCTTGAGGGAGCCTTTCTTATCTCTCCTTGCTATGGTTCCTAGGCCATAACAAATCACCATAGACTGAGTAGCTTACACGATAAAAATGTACTGTCTCACAGTTCTGAAACAGAAAAGTTCAAGGTGAAGGTATCAGCTGGGTTAATTTCTTTTGAGAGCTTGTGGATGGCCTTCTGCTCCCTTCACATGGTCTTTCTTCTGTATCTGTTTGTGTCCAAATTTCCTTTTCCTTGAAGAACCCTGGATTGGGTTGGGGTTCACTCTAATGACTTCATTTTACCTTACTTACCCTTTTAAATGCTCTGTTGCTACAAACAGTCACATTCGGAGGTACTAGGGGTTTGGATTTCATCACATGAATTATTTGGGGACAGAATCTGTCACATAACAAGGAGGTTCATGATGAGTATCAAAACCTCAGGACCAGCTGCCCCAGTAGGATCTGTGACCTATCCCAGTACATCTGTCTATTGTTTGTTTATATATTTATAAAAGAAACTGACCAGTCACTTTTACCAACCTGGATTCTTGGACATTTTAATCAATAGAAATTGATAAGAGGCCAGATGAGAAGTTCGGGCAAAGCTTTACAGAGATTCGTGCTGCAGGCCAAGCAAGTGAGAACAAATAGCAGATGGCCTTGCTGGCTCCCCAGGGTCAGGGGTTTGGAGCTGGTTCCTTACATGGGGTGAGGGTAGGGGCAGACCGGCGGGTCAGGCTGGAGGGCTGTCTTCGGTGGTCTGCTCACCCTGTTGGTGGTGCTGTGTGCAGGCATCATTTGAAGTACCCTGCTCTTGCTCCCAGCACCTCAGAAATGGCAGTTGGGTTTTGGCCTTTTTTGGTATCTTTTTGTTCATACTTGACCCAACTGTGCAATGTGTGCAAGTTAATTTTAGTCCCTTATAGTTTCTTTGTATTCTCTTCATGTTTGGAAGGTGCAAGTACTCTGAGAAAGATTCCCAGGTCCAAGCTCGTTTCATCACCACCTTGAAAAAATCAGTGACAGAACAGAATGAGCTCGACATGAAGCAGACTGGGTCTGAGCGGTACATGGGGTGGACTGGACTCTCACTGTCCTAACTCTATTCCCTGGGCACTCACTGTTCTCAGGCACATGGACAGCTGCCCACTGCAAGCACCTGTGATACCCTCCCAAGGTCTTCCTCTGGTATCTCTGCTTGTGTTCAGGACAGGCAGGAAGTGCTGGGAGTGATGCCCCCAGGGTGGGCCCTGAACTAGTGAAGGAGGAGTTGGAGGTTAGATAAACTCGCTTCTTCATCCTTCATCCAGGGTGGAGGTAGGGAACCTAATGTGTGTGCTATGCTTTTCCCCAGAGGTCGTTAGTGGGATGGAGCCCCAGGAACCCACAGTGTAACTTGCTTATTCGTGTATCCTATATTGGCTTGCTTGCTTCCCTTCCTGTCTCACTTCCCTGCCTCTTACTGTACTTTTGGGATCGCTTCCCAAACAAATTACTTGCATTTATATTCTGTGCCAAGATTTGCTTCTGGGGGAACCTCCGTGAAGACGGGAAGAGGAATGGAACCCCATTTGAGTGCCTACTGTGGGCTAGGAATTGTGCCAGGCTGTTCACATCCTCATGTCTTTTAATCCCATGAGGCTGGATTTATCATTCCCATTTTAACACACGAGGAAACTAAACAATTCCTGAGGTCCCAGCATCCCGTCTTGAAGTGGTGGAGCCAGGGTTATTTCTAATGATGTGGTCGTCCCAGTTCCAAAGGACAGGACGCTGATTGTCCTGGGCCAGTCCTGGGCCTAGGAGTCAGGAGCTCTGGGTTCAAGTTTCAGGCATAGTGGTTTCTTGGACAAGTAACTTTCCCGCTCTGGGCCTCAGTTTCCCTATTTGTGAAATAAAAGAATAGGGTCAGAACATTTCTGAAAGCCCATTTGGCTCTTGAAATCTAGGCTGGGAGTCAGTCAGCCTCATCCTACCCAGGTCTCACCTGTGACTTGTAAGGCGAAATCTTGGAGACTGTTCTGGAGGGTGTAACCTCTTAACTGATCTCTTACTGAGGTTTGAGGATGTTTAAGGATTATATGGATTATCTCCCTGCAATAAGACAGAAAACATAATTCTCCTAATGTCTTTTGACTCTAGGAAAAGCAGATTTCTTGCCTGCTTTGAAATGTCATGGGGGGAAAGTTGTTGGAATTCATTGATAAAACTGTAATCTTTCCCCATGTATTTCCCATGACTATCATAGAAGTCTTTCTACCAGACAGTTTCTGTAGATTTAATGAAGACAATGGAGCAGGTAGGATGGTGGATAGTAGCAGATTAATGGCTGCTTAAAAGATTATGTGTGAATGGCAGCTGATGATGGATGGGAAGTTGGCACATAAATGCTAAAGGCTTTCTGTGCACCAGCACCACACTAAACCCGAAACACACAGGACTTGTATGAATCATCTCATTTCTGAGATAATTCTGAGACGATTTCCATTTCTGAGATGAGAGAATTTAGGTTCAGAGAGGCTAAGTGATCAGAAAAAGGTCACACAGCCAACTGGTGGCAGAGTTGTAAGTTAGACTCAAACCTGGTCTTGAAGAGTGAAGGCTTTGGAGCAGGAAAGTGGCTTGGATTTGAATTGTTCACCCACTGGCTCATCATCATGTAATCCTCAGCAGGTCGCCTAGCCTCTTTGAGTCTCAATTTCTTCATCTCAAAAGTGATAATAACACCATTAACGGGATACTGGGTATGCTGTTAACACAGTTCTAGGTGTATGCAAAGTGCTTAGTGTATCACTGTGACATTATTCTGCTCCTTCCCCACAGGGTTTCTCTGCTCTCAAGCTTCTCACCCCACTCCCCTGCCCACCAGTAAGGTGATTCTGGCTGCCTGCTCTTTCCCTGTGGGTCATTGGTACCTGGAGGGAAGGCCTTTATCTTACCCCTGCAGGTGTCTCCTGCCTCTGTGTCATTTGTAACCACAGAATGGTGTGCAGACACTTACCTGCACTGGATTCTGTTTTTTTCTTGATGACTTTTTTTTTTAAACTATTTTTCCATCTTCAGGGCATCTTTGTCCTGTTCTGGAATGGTCAGTGATGTCTGCTGGTCTCAGTAATTTAGGATCCTGTAACTATTCATTGCCACCCAAGCCATCCATCCACTGACTGCTCCCAGCACACAGTCTCTACTCTCTCTCTACTGAAGTCATTGCCCAAATCATATCACCTCCGCCCCTTGCTTGGGAACCTGGCTCTAGTTAATGAATATCAGAAGGTTATTGGCAGGCATTTCTTTATCCACCTGCCATGGTGCCTAAGACCCCACCATTAGAAAGTTACTTGTTTGGTTAAAGGTAAGGTGTCTGCTGTTAAAATGCAACTATCTGTTCAGTTCAGTTCAGTCTCTCAGTTGTGTGTTGCTCTTTGCAACTCCATGAATCGTAGCACACCAGGCCTCCCTGTCCATCACCAACTCCTGGAGTCCACCCAAACTCATGTGCATCAAGTCGGTGATGCCATCCAGCCATCTCATCCTCTGTCATCCCCTTCTCCTCCTGCCCCCAATTCCTCCCAGCATCAGGGTTTTCTAATAAGTCAACTCTTTGCATGAGGTGGCCAAAATATTAGGTTTCAACTTTAGCATCAGTCCTTCCAATGAACACCCAGGACTGGTCTCCTTTAGGATGGATGGGTTGGCTCTCCTGCAGTCCCAGGGACTCACAAGAGTCTTCTCTAGCACCACAGTTCAAAAGCATCAATTTTTCGGTGCTCAGCTTTCTTCACAGTTCCAATTCTCATGTCTGTAGAATATGCAAACCAAGTTCTATTACCCATCCACACCTTAGCAAGGAATGCCTTTAAGGAAAGGGCCCCAGAGTCAGTCAGACACTGGTGGTTCCGAAGTTCTCTCTGGTGAGTGAGGAAATCTCAGATGAGTTCACAGCCTCACCCCTGACCCTTTGGTGCAGTTGCTAGGCAAATCTGGGGACTCAGAGCAGTATCAGAGACCAGATGTACAGAGGGTGCAGTTAAAGAGGGAGAAAGAAAACCAAACATAGCCCCAAACTCAGAAGACTGGGCCTCACCCCACCTCCTACCCAGTATTTACTGCAGAGCTTGACAGGCAAGTATGAGAACCTCTTTGAAATCTACAGATGCTCTGTTCAGAGAGAAACAGTACAGGAGAAGCAACAGGGAGCAGATTTACCCATGGGGAATCTAAAACCAGCCATCCAGGCCTCCCCTCCAGGATAGGGCCTGCACTCACGGGAAACTGCTGATTGTGGAGTCAGAGCCGAGCAAGAGAGGAATAGCCGAGATGCAGGAAGAGGAAGTCCAGGTAAAAGTGGGAGGAGGGACAGGCCACAAAGTCTCAGAAAGCAAGCCACGTACTTTTGAACACTGCACACAACAGTAGATGAAGAATCCCTAGGAAGTTGATATTTCTAGCTTCTGAACAATGCCTCCTAAACGTTCAGGAAACTTATTTTCACCTAAAAAGAGCCATAGAGAAGAATCAAGATGAAATCCGAGACAAAGTTGTTATAAGAAAGCAAGAGAATAAGGAGCAGAATAACATTTCCTGGGCTTCCTTGGTGGCTCAGTGATAAAGAATCCGCCTGCTGGTTTGATCCCTGATCTGGGGAGATCCCGTGGGCCAAGGAACAGTTAAGTCCATGTGCCACAACTGTTGTGTCTGTGCTCTGGAGCCTGGGGACCACAACTCCCAAAGCCCATGTGCCCCAGAGCCCGTGCTCTGCAGTAAGAGAAGCCGCCAGAGTGGGCAGCCCGGGCACTGCCACAAAGATCGGCCCCCACTCGCCGCAACTAGAGAAATGCCCGTGCAACACAGAGGGCCCCAGAATAAAGAAACACAAATTCATGTTTTTAAAAAAGAGCAACATTTCCTCAGGCAAAGAGACATGCCATAAAGCAGAACAAAAGTGTATTACTAGCTTTATATTTCAAGTGAATAAAAGACATTATGATACAAAATATGATTAGAAAAACAGACACAAAGTGAAAGAACTCAGGGAAGAATTAGAAATAAAAAGAAATAAAGACTAAATGGCAAAAGAATATAAACATGTTAATAGAAATAGAAGGTGACAGAAGAAAAAAAATTGAAGAGAAAGGAAAAGGATTCAGGAGACATAATCAAGGAATGCCTTTAAGGAAAGGGCCCCAGAGTCAGTCAGACACTGGTGGTTCCGAAGTTCTCTCTGGTGAGTGAGGAAATCTCAGATGAGTTCACAGCCTCACCCCTGACCCTTTGGTGCAGTTGCTAGGCAAATCTGGGGACTCAGAGCAGTATCAGAGACCAGATGTACAGAGGGTGCAGTTAAAGAGGGAGAAAGAAAACCAAACATAGCCCCAAACTCAGAAGACTGGGCCTCACCCCACCTCCTACCCAGTATTTACTGCAGAGCTTGACAGGCAAGTATGAGAACCTCTTTGAAATCTACAGATGCTCTGTTCAGAGAGAAACAGTACAGGAGAAGCAACAGGGAGCAGATTTACCCATGGGGAATCTAAAACCAGCCATCCAGGCCTCCCCTCCAGGATAGGGCCTGCACTCACGGGAAACTGCTGATTGTGGAGTCAGAGCCGAGCAAGAGAGGAATAGCCGAGATGCAGGAAGAGGAAGTCCAGGTAAAAGTGGGAGGAGGGACAGGCCACAAAGTCTCAGAAAGCAAGCCACGTACTTTTGAACACTGCACACAACAGTAGATGAAGAATCCCTAGGAAGTTGATATTTCTAGCTTCTGAACAATGCCTCCTAAACGTTCAGGAAACTTATTTTCACCTAAAAAGAGCCATAGAGAAGAATCAAGATGAAATCCGAGACAAAGTTGTTATGAGAAAGCAAGAGAATAAGGAGCAGAATAAATTTCCTGGGCTTCCTTGGTGGCTCAGTGATAAAGAATCCGCCTGCTGGTTTGATCCCTGATCTGGGGAGATCCCGTGGGCCAAGGAACAGTTAAGTCCATGTGCCACAACTGTTGTGTCTGTGCTCTGGAGCCTGGGGACCACAACTCCCAAAGCCCATGTGCCCCAGAGCCCGTGCTCTGCAGTAAGAGAAGCCGCCAGAGTGGGCAGCCCGGGCACTGCCACAAAGATCGGCCCCCACTCGCCGCAACTAGAGAAATGCCCGTGCAACACAGAGGGCCCCAGAATAAAGAAACACAAATTCATGTTTTTAAAAAAGAGCAACATTTCCTCAGGCAAAGAGACATGCCATAAAGCAGAACAAAAGTGTATTACTAGCTTTATATTTCAAGTGAATAAAAGACATTATGATACAAAATATGATTAGAAAAACAGACACAAAGTGAAAGAACTCAGGGAAGAATTAGAAATAAAAAGAAATAAAGACTAAATGGCAAAAGAATATAAACATGTTAATAGAAATAGAAGGTGACAGAAGAAAAAAAATTGAAGAGAAAGGAAAAGGATTCAGGAGACATAAGTACTGAAGATAAGCAGAGATGATCCAACACAGGAACAGGAAAGAAGAAAACCAACATGAAATACTCAGCCATAAGCAGGAGTGAAATAGTGCCATTTTTCAGAGACATGGATGGACCTGGAGACTGTCATACAGTGCGAAGTAAGTCAGAAAGAGGAAAACAGATCTTGTATAATATTGCTTATATGTGGAATATAGAAATATGTGATATGGATGAACTTACTTGCAAAGTAGAAATAAGTCACAGGTGTAGAGAACAAATTTATGGTTACCAAGGAGAGGAGAGGGGGTGGGATGAATTGGGAGATTGGGATTGACATGTATACACTATTATGGATGAAATAGGTAACTAATGAGAACCTAAAATAAAAAATGTGATGCTTAAAAAAAAAGAAAACCAAGGCTAAAGCATAGAAAAAACCTCCAAAGCCATAATTCAAGAAAAGTTTACTGGAAAAAATATTATTTAAAATTAAAGATCGAAAGTATGCTTCATATTTTCTGTCCCTGGGAATATTGAAGCAAATCAGTGAATTCCGAGACATAGTCTAGTAAAATTACTGGTCCATAAAGAAAAGAAAAATCTGTGGGTATCCATAACCAAAGACCTAGGGATTTCAAGGGAAATGGAATTAGATCATCATCAGAATTTTGAAAATTGATAATTCATTTTTCAGGAGAAAATGGATTAACATACTTATTGTACTTGAGGAAGGAATGTATGAACCAAGGAGTCTGTGTTCACCAACTCTGACATTCAAGTAGAAAGGGAACAAACTATTATCTGTATGTGAGAACTCAGGAAATTTAATTACTCTGAGACTTTAAAGAGGACTCTGCTGGCCACTGAGCTTCAGACCGCCCAGTTAACTAGGAAGACATTAATGTGAGGAATTGTGGTAAGCTTGAAGTATAGGATTACTTGCAGAACTAACAAAAAATAAAAATAAAAGGTTAACGAGAGAAAGACTTGTCTGTGCTAAATGCTGAACGCTCTGACACTGTAAATAGATTGTAGTTCTAAAAAGGGAAGAAGAATAAGAAGATAAAATTTTTAAAAATTACCTTATTGCTTTTAGAAAACTTTTATTGAAGTCAAGTTGACTTACCATGTTGTGTTAATTTCTTTTGTATAGCATAGTGACTCAATTATACATATGTATATTCTTTTTCATATTGTTTTCCATTGTGGCTTGTCACAGGGCATTGAATGTAGTTTCCTGTGCTATACAGGAAGGCCATATTGTTTATCTATCCTGTGTATAATCGTTTGCCTCTGCCGAACCCAAGCTCCTATTCCTTCTCTCCCCTACCTCCCCTTCCACTTGGCAGCCACAAGTCTTCATATCTATGAATCTGTTTTTGTTTCATAGATATGTTGATCTATATTGTATTTCAGATTCCATATATAAGTGATACCATATGGTATCTGTCTTTCTTTTTCTGACTTGCTTTGCTTAGTATGATAATCTCTAGGCCCATCCACTTTGCTGCAAATGGCATCATTTCATTCTTTCTGATGACTCAGTAGTATTCCATTGTATATATGCACCACATCTTTTCCGACTCATCTGTTTATGGACAGGTAGGTGGTTTCCATGTCTTGGCTATTGTGAATAGTGCTGCTATACATGTATCTTTTCGAATTACGCTTTTGTCTGGATGTAGGTGGAGGAGTCAGATTTCTGGGTCACATAGCAACTCTATTTTTAGTATTTTGAGGAACCTCTGTACTGTTTTCCATAGTGGCTGTACTGAAAAAAATTCTTTTTTAACTTTCAGTAACCATATTGGTGATGGTAGTATTAATATTGTTACTCTGAAATTATTATGTATGTAGTATGTGGTAAGACAAAAAAAATCATAAGATATTCAAATTCTATCATCTCCTGAGTCTTGAGAATCATTATTTGTTAGAAGACACAGTTGTAATTCAACCCCACAGTCTTGAATTCAAATAGGAAGTGCCACTCAGTATCTATTCATGTTTTGAATATCAGTTCATATCACTTTTAGTAGTCAGGATGAGATCTAACTCATCCTTTCTCTTGGCTGAAGAATATTCCATTATATAGCTTTACCATAATGTATTTGAATATAAAAATATATATATATATATTTCTTCTCCAAATTTTGCTATTACAAATCATGTGGCAGTATATCTCCATGATATGAAAGAATTTTTTAAATGAGAAATTACTAGAAATAGAGTGCAAAATCAAGGACTTTGAAGTGTATTATATAACTGCCTTCTGAAAAAGGTGTATCAATTTTAATTTCTACTAAGAATGGATGAGAATACTGTTTTCTCACAATCTCATTAACCTGTTTTCAGTCTAATGGGGAAAATTTTGCTTTGATGTATTTATTCGATCATAAAGTGATTTGATCAATAATGAAAACCCTTTCTACAAATTTATTGGCCATTTCTCTTTCTTATTTTGTAAATTGCCTGCTTAAAATTTCGCTTATTTAAAGTTGAATCCTCTTTATTGTTTATTTGTAGACACTTTCAACATATTATGGGTGTTTATACTCTTTCAGTTGTATATTTTGTAATTATTTTTTCTTAACCTGGCACTTATTTTAATATGAGAGACTTAAAGTTTTTATGTGGCCTGACTTGCCATCCCTCCTTTAGTGACTCCTGAATTTTCTGTAACACTTTTTAAAAAGCTCTACTTTACCTTCAAGTGATAATAATTTTCTTATATTTTCTTCTAGTGGTTTTACATTTCTTTATTTAACACTGAGATTTTTAATCACTGAAATTTTGTTATGTGTGGAGTGAAACAGGAATGTATGTATCCTATCTATAAATCATCTATCAGTCAGTCTGTCCAACAGACAGGCAATTTTCCTTTAGAAAATAGTATTTTCCCTGTTGACTTTAGAAGCCACATTCTACTCACTAAGTTATATATAATAAGTGTTCTTTTGTTCTTTGTGCTTCATTCTGTTATACTGGTCAATGCCTATTTCTTTGCTGGTACCATATTCTTTTGTTTTTTTCCTCTTAAGGATGAGGGACAAGAAGAATTTGTGGATTTTTTTTCTGTTCACATATGTAAATAGGCCAAGACAACATAGACCTTGTTATACCAACAATCTGCTCTATAGATCTTAGGGTCCTCTTTCAGCTTATCCCTCTGACTTTTTGGGTCCCTTTCTTGGCTTCCTGGGTCCCCTTATTTTCAGGGTCTTAGTTACCTGCTAAGGGCCATTTCAAGTATTTCTATACCCTGACAAAATCTGTACCAAACTGAATTATTTTAGATAATATAAATTTCAACATTTGGAACTGGCTTTCAGGTTCCCTGCAGTTTTATTCTTTCACGTATGTCTTCACTCTTTTTTCACATTTGCTTACCACATGACCTTAATGATCAATTTGTTAAAATAACAATTAGGATTCTGATTGAAGTTGCAGTATAGTAATACATTATTTTGGAGAAGAGGAACGAAATATACAGAAATATGTGTGAGTCTTCACATCCAAGGATATCATCTCTCACTCCAGGTCTTTTGAAAATGCCTTTTAGTACATTTTCATAGACAGTGCTTATATTTTTCTTGTTCAATGTATTTTTAGATGCAATATAATTGCTGTGGATATTTTGAATGTGTTCTGCTTTCCACTGTCTTTTTCAGTATATTTTACAACTGATATCTGCTTACATAAAGTTAAGCTTCCACATTTAAAAGTATTTCCCCCCAGAAAGCAAGAGGGAGAGTCCGTTCTTGTGGAGCTCTTAAGGGACAGGACAGCTGGGCTGGGACTGGGCGAGTCATACATGATTTTGTTCTCTTCCTCCACATTTGAGGGCTGGCTCTGTTACAAGGTGAGCCTCATTCCTGGGTGGAGTTTCCCATTGCTTGAGCCCTGGATATCACTGAGTCAGCACATCAGCTCACTCAGTGACCTTCCAGGATGTCCAGACACTTGTGAGATTCATAACAAAACGCTATTCCTCCCTTTCCCCAGCCTCCCCTCCTGAGCTCAGAGATGGGGATCCGTGGTGGGCCAGAACGGCATCTGTTTCCATCACAGAACTCAACATTTTATGTGGGCTATGTAGTCTCCCTTGATAAAACTTCTAAGTATACTTATGGCAGGAGAATTTAGACATTTCCTGTAATATTAGATATTTTCAGGAGTTCTGAGGTAGAGAATATACCAGCTTACTATATCCTATGTTGCTAATTCCCTGTGGAAATTGGTACAAAATTGCACTGACATGCTCAGGACCAGACCTTAGGCACTGAGTGAAGCCACTGGGGTCAGTGTTTCTCAAGCCTGAGTATGCATATACTTATATGGGGCTGACCTTGGGGAGGCTCCCTGGATTTGGGTTAGGCTCTCTAGCTTTAGGGCAGTCTCAGCACCCACCAAGACTGAAATCATGTGCAAAGCCTTCAAATTAATATTGACAACTGTCTAACTAGTTGTACAGTTTGATTTAATAGGATGTCTGATGAGTGACACATGGTTGTTTGTCATCTAAAAATATCTTGAAGACCTTTGAGCAAACCAGGGGAGACCTCTCTCGTGTCGCATCTCAAGAACAGCTGCGCCCTGCCCTGGGTGCACATAATTGCAGAAATTGACTGGGGAGAGCTGGAAGTGTTGATGCTGTCATATTAATTTGTCTATAAATCAACACATGAACTTGACAGCCCTTTAAAATCTTTATCATCGTTCATCTATCTTTTGTATTCCAAAGGAGCCTTATCTGACTTCGACCCAAAGCAACTTATATTCATTAAACAAATATTTATTGAGCATTGACAGGTGATGAAGATGGGTACTGGCAGGGTCTGGGACCCATCTTTAAGGAGCTCACTGTCTCATGGGGAAATAGACATATAAACAAGACATTGCAACTTAGTGTGATCAGGGCAGTGACAGAATTAAGCATCTAGGTTGTGTTGCCACAAAGATTCATTCATTTTTCATTCACTCATTTATTCATTCCACAGAGACAAAGATCTACCAAGATAGAGAGGTGGCCTCTACAGACATAGGACAAAATGGTTACTTCAGGGAGCTCCGTCAAGGAGCAGGAAACAGGCATATAAACAGATCATAAGTAAATACAAGCTATGGCAATCTGTAGAGAGTATGGTGGGGCAGGCCATAACAGGGAGAGGTCAGCTCATGTAGGAGAATCAAGGAAGGCTTGTAGGTGAAGTTGCTTGAGCTAATTCTTGAAAGATGGTGTGTATATCCCAGGCAGTTAAAGAAGAACAGTCAGTGATGGGAATGACATGTGCAAAAAGGCCCTTGTTTTGGGGGTGGGGGGCAGGCAGTGCAGAGAGAACCGATTGTTCAGGATCAGGAAGTAGTGTGGCATGTACTGAGCATGGTGGGAGTGGGCTGTGGTGCGAGGGTGACCTGAGAATCAGGTGGAGGTCAGTCACATCACGAATGGTCTTAAATGCCTGTTCAGGGAGCCAAAATGTTTTCCCCACACCTCATACACGCTCAAGTCCCAGCTTGGCTCTTTCTCAGCTTCCTGCCTTTAAAAATGTCAGCTTTAATTGTTTTCATGATATAAAACACAGTGCAAAGTCTCAGGCTTGAGAATGCCATGCACATGAAATAGTAAGCTCTGAATTAAGTTTGATCACCTGTTTATGAGTTTTCTGTTCACTTTTTTTTTTTTTTTTAATCAGGCCTCACCTTAGAACTAGAGAAGCAAGCTGCATAATCACAAGATACTCTGTCCTCTCTGCACTGGGTGATTCCATTCTAGATAAAGTATGAGGAGTACTGACCCCCTAAAAGAGCCAGGTCAGTCTGACTTCAAAATTTCTCCTCTTTTTGAGAACATGTATTGCTCGGATTTTGGTTATCTACTGGGTTTATTCCCAAATATTGTGAGTGGTTTTGACCAGAGATAATGGATCTGTCCTCAGAGGGTACATATGATGTGAGTTTGGGTTTAATATGCTGATATGCTTTGTATCAGGGCTTCCCTGATAGCTAAGTTGGTAAAGAATCTGCCTGCAATGCAGGAGACCCCTGTTTGATTCCTGGGTACTGACCCCCTAAAAGAGCCAGGTCAGTCTGACTTCAAAATTTCTCCTCTTTTTGAGAACATGTATTGCTCGGATTTTGGTTATCTACTGGGTTTATTCCCAAATATTGTGAGTGGTTTTGACCAGAGATAATGGATCTGTCCTCAGAGGGTACATATGATGTGAGTTTGGGTTTAATATGCTGATATGCTTTGTATCAGGGCTTCCCTGATAGCTAAGTTGGTAAAGAATCTGCCTGCAATGCAGGAGACCCCTGTTTGATTCCTGGGTTGGGAAGATCAACTGAAGAAGGCTACCCACTCCAGTATTCTTGGGCTTCCCTTATGGCTCAGCTGGTAAAGAATCCACCTGCAATGTGGGAGACCTGGGTTCAACCCCTGGGCCAGGAAGGTTGCCTGGAAAAGAGCAAGGCTACCCACTCCAATATTCTGGCCTGGAGAATTCCATGGACTGTATATTCCATGGGGTTGCAAAGAGTTGGACAAGTCACAAAGAGCGACTTTCACTTGACCGGATGAAGCACAAGCTGGAATCAAGATTGTCGGGAGAAATATCAATAACCTCAGATATGCAGATGACACCACTCTATGGCAGAAAATGAAGAACTAGAGAGCCTCTTGATGAAAGTGAAAGAGGAGAGTAAAAAGTTGGCTTAAAACTCAACATTCAGAAAACTAAGATTATGGCATCGGGTCCCATTATTTCATGACAAAGAGATGGGGAAACAAGGAAAACAGAGAATTTATTCTGGGGGGCTCCCAAATCACTGCAGATGGTGACTGCAGCCATGAAATTAAAAGATGCTTGTCCCTTGGAAGAAAAGTTATGACCAACCTAGACAGCATATTAAAAAGCAGAGACATTACTTTGCCAACAAAGGTCCATCTAGTCAAAGCTATGGTTTTTCCAGTAGTCATGTATGGATGTGAGAGTTGGACTATAAAGAAAGCTGAGTCCTGAAGAACTGATGCTTTTGAACTGTGGTGTTGGAGAAGATTCTTGAGAGTCCCTTGGACAGCAAGGAGATCCAACAAGTCCATCCTAAAGGAAATCAGTCCTGAATATTCATTGGAGGGACTGATGGTGAAGCTGAAACTTCAATATTTTGGCCACCTGATGCAAAGAACTAACTCATTTGAAAAGACCCTGATGCTGAGAAAGACTGAAGGTGGGAGAAGGGAACAACAGAGGATGAGATGGTTGGATGGCATCACCAACTCAATGGACGTGAGTTTGAGTAAACTCCGGGAGTTGGTGATGGACAGGGAGGCCTGGCGTGCTGTGGTCCATGGGGTTGAAAAGAGTCGGACACGACTGAGCGACTGAACTGAACTGAATTGATGCTTTGTAAGTGATCAGGATGGAAAATATGGCAAATGGGCCCCCAAACTTATAAGACTACAAAAAAGTCTGCATGGAAAATAGACTAGAAAATTCTTTGTTCTAACATATATTCAAGTGGTCTCTTATGAAAAAAAGTTCTGATATTAAAAAGAAACCCAATCTTATGAAGCTCATTTATTGGGCAGTGTTTGCTGGCACTGCAAAGGATTTTCTTCTTTAACTGCACAGTGTGCTTACTCATTCATTCTCCAGTTCATTCATCCCACAAACATCTGTTGCCTGTGCTGTGTCCTGGAAACAGAGGAGTAATACATGGCCACTGTCCTCAAGGAGTTCATGATCTAGAAGAAGAGAGAAATAAAAGGCGGATTACAGCCCAAAGTCATATATGATAAATTATAGCCCTTTGGTGACACAAACTTTTCTGCTGGTCTCAATTTTAAGCATTCTGTGTAACGTTTAGACCATGTATCATGTGAATGTCTCAAAATTTGTCAAAATTCGTGTACTGCCACCTTAGTCATATTCAAGTGATCAACAAAATACCTGAGGGTGGGGGAGTGGTACAGATGAAGGTGAAACTGTTCACCTCAGATTGGAATTTGAATGCATGTGCTGGGACTCAACCCCAGCCATAATCTGGTTTGGGATTCTACCCCATGTGGCCAGGACTCTAACCTGGCCAAAATCCAGTTTGTGACTTGAATCCACATGGCTGGGATGCAAACCCAGCCAAAACTCACAGTTTTTCAACTGAGATCACACACCTGGTTTCAGATTCTTGATGTCTCATTATAGAAAGAATTCTGCTGCTGCTGCTACTGCTGCTAAGTCGCTTCAGTCGTGTCCAAAGAGCCAAAGTGATAGGTAAGAAGTAGATTTATTTAGAAAGAAACAGACTCCACAGACAGTGTGTGGCCATCACAGAAGGCTAGGGCAGCCTGGAAATGCGTGGTCGGCTTTTATGGGCTGAGTAATTTCATAGGCTAATGAGTGGGAGGATTATTCCAACTGTTTCGGGCAAGAGGTGGAGGTTCCCAGGAACGGGGCCACCACCTCCTCTTTGGTCCTTATGGTTGGCTTTGGAGCTCTCATGGTGCCTCTGGGCGTGTCGTTTAGTTTGCTAGTGTGTTGTTACAAGTGTACGTGTGGGTGCTCAGTTGCTTAATCCTTTCCGACTCTTTGTGACCCCATGGACTGTAGCCTTCCAGGCTCCTTTGTCCATGGAATTTTCCAGATAAGAATGTGTATACTGAAGCTCAGGTCTAGTGGAAGTTGGATGTGTCCACTGTCTTGGATCCATTTGGTTCTAATCAGTTTATGTCCATGGGCTGAGTGTCATTCTTGTAGTCTGTGCCCTGCCTCCTTCCCTCCTGTTTCCCTTTGACCTTCATCATTCTATTTCTCCCTCCTCCAGCCCCTGACAACCACCACTTGATTTTCTGTTTCTATGAAATAATTTTTTTGGCTGTGTCATGTGGCATGTGGGATTTTAATTTTCTGACCAGGGATCAAACCTGGATCCCCTGAAGCAGAAGCAGAGAGTCTTAACTGCTGAATTACCAGGGAAATCCCTAAAATAATATTTGTGTGTGTGTATGTGTATTTTTATTTTTAAGATTCCCATATAAATGATACCATACAGTACTTGTCTTTCTGATGGCTTATTTCACTTAGCATAGTGGTCTCTAGATTTATCCATGTTGCAAATGGCAGGATTTCCTTCTTTTTTATGGCTGAATAATATTTCATTGTTTGTGTCTGTGTATTTATAGCACATTTTCTTTATTCACCCATAGGTCAAAAGATACAAATTTTCAATTATAAGAAGAATAAATTATCAGGATCTCATGTACAGCATGCTAACTACAGTTAATAATGCAGTATTGTGTACTTGGAAGTTGTTGAGAGTACGTATTAATCATTCCCTGTCTCTCTTCACACACACACAAAGAGTTAATTATGTTAGTTATGTAAGGTGATAGATATGTTAATAATCTTGATCTTGTTAATCATCCTAGAATGTGTATTAGATTTATCCATGTTGCAAATGGCAGGATTTCCTTCTTTTTTATGGCTGAATAATATTTCATTGTTTGTGTCTGTGTATTTATAGCACATTTTCTTTATTCACCCATAGGTCAAAAGATACAAATTTTCAATTATAAGAAGAATAAATTATCAGGATCTCATGTACAGCATGCTAACTACAGTTAATAATGCAGTATTGTGTACTTGGAAGTTGTTGAGAGTACGTATTAATCATTCCCTGTCTCTCTCTCACACACACACAAAGAGTTAATTATGTTAGTTATGTAAGGTGATAGATATGTTAATAATCTTGATCTTGTTAATCATCCTAGAATGTGTATGCATATCACATCATAACATTTTTTACACTTTATAAATATATGCAGTTGTATCTCAGAGAAAGCAATGGCACCCCACTTCAGTACTCTTGCCTGGAAAATCCCATGGATGGAGGAGCCTGGTAGGCTGCAGTCCATGGGGTCGCTAAGAGTCAGGCACGACTGAGTGACTTCACTTTCATTTTCATGCATTGGAGAAGGAATGGCAACCTACTCCAGTGTTCTTGCCTGGAGAATCCCAGGGACGGGGGAGCCTGATGGGCTGCCATTGATGGGGTCGCAGAGTCGGACATGACTGAAGTGACTTAGCAGCAGCAGCAGCAGCAGTTGTATCTGTCAATTATTTCTCAGTAAAGTTAAAAAAAGAGAGAAATACTTCTCCGAGGCTGACACATGGGCTGACTTCTGGAAGGAAGACTGCTGGAAGCAAGTGCAAAGGCCCTGGGGCACAATGGAAACTAGTCTTTGCTCCAGCTGAAAGCTAGTGCAGCTGGAAGAACATGGGCCATCTTAGAAGCTAGCTGTCCTCCTTACTTGGTGTTTGTAGAAATACTGAACTCCCTCTCAGCCTTGTGGACAGCAGAGATGTGACAGAATAGGATGAGACCTGGCCCAGGAGACCACTTACCAGTTATTTAACCACAGACTCTGACCTCAGTTTCCCCATCTACCCCAATGGGGATTCCTACCCACTCCCACCCCACCCTGCTTATCTATAAGACACTGTGGATGAGCGAGTGCTCAGGAGCAGTACAAACTCCATTGTTATGGGTTGTATTATTATGAAGTCCTTGCTTTGCTTCTTCTTACCTCAGGAATACATCTGCGAGGTGAAGTGAGGTAAAGTGGTCATGCTCTCCACTTTCATGTTGAAAGATGGTGGTTAATTAAAAAGACTTAAGCTTTTCTTCTTAAGCACACAATAGTGTTGGGGAAAGCAGCTGACTGTCCCCAGCTGCCTGTAGACACCCAACCGGAAGAGCAGACAAAGAGCTGATTATGACAGAAAGGCGCCGGGGCTGGGGGCTGCGGAGCTGGCAGACGCCATTAGCAAGTGGGAACGCAGGGGAAATTGGCCAGTTGCCAGGGAGGAAGGCTCTCTGTGCTTCTTAGAAATCCGGTTGGGCAGAGCAATAGGGATGGCGCTTGATGGGGTGAGGGTCAGGGCTGGGAACAGGGGTGTCTTAACCATAGATCCAGACCATCGCCAGCACTGCAAGGGCTTGAGGACGAATTATTCTCACATTGGAAGTAGGTGGGGGCCAGGAGCAGGCAGTAAAGAAATCAGAGTTGAACTTTGAGGGTTAACAGTTGAGGTACATGATGAGTTGAATGATGTCCCCTTGCCCTCCCCCATCCCAAAGATATGCTGAAGTCCTAACTCCCAGTACTTTACAATGTGACCTTGTTTGGAAATATGGTCTTTACAGAGGTAATCAAGATGCGATCCTTTGTGTGTGTGTGTTAGTCAGTCATGTCCGACTCTGTGAGTTTATAGACTGTGGCCCACCTGGAGATTCTCTAGGCAAGGATCCTGGAGTGGGTTGCCTCTCCCTTCATCAGGGGATCTTCCTGACTCAAGGATTGAACCTGTGTCTCTTGCATCTCCTGCATTGACAGGTTGATTCTTTACTACTGGTGCCACCTGAGAAGCCCCAAAGGTTTTATGGACCCTACCTAAGATGCTTCTTGGCATTCTACATGACCAACTCTCTGGTTATAATTGATGTAGTTAAGACATGATTTTTTTTTTTATTAATTCTTACCGTGTTCTTACATATTTATTTTTAACTCCACTACAAGACTTCAGTGTGTGTATGTGTTAATCATTCAGTTGTGTCCGACTTTTTGCAATCCCATGGACTATATAGCCCACCAAGTTCCTCTGTCCATGGAGTTCTCCAGGCAAGAATACTAGGGTGGGTAGCTATTTCCTTCTCCACGGGATCTTTCCAATCCAGGGATCAAACTTGGGTTTCTTGCATTGCAGGCAGATTATTTACCATCTGAGCCACTAGGGAAGCCTGAGGTCCTTTGGGTGGGTCCTAATCCAATATGTCTGAGCTCCCTATAAAAAGGGGAAAATTTGGACCCAGAGCCAGACATAGACAGAGGGATGATGGGGATTCCTACCATCACTCCTACCTGGGAGTGAAGACTCCTAGGAAGAAGTTGGCTGTCTAACTGGAGTGCTGCCTCTTCAAGTCAAGGGATGCCAAGGATTTCTGGCCAACACCAGAAGCTGGAAGGGACAAGGAAGGATTTTCCACTAAAGTTGTCAGAGAGAGCATGGCCCTGCAACACTGTGACTTAGGACTTCCAGCCTCCAGAACTATGAGACAATGCATTTCTGTTATTTTAAGCCACCCAGTTTTTAGTGCTTTGTTAGAGCAGCCCTGGGAAACTAACATGAGGCACTCCTTTAAGGCTCATTTAACATCTCCCTTAAGACCAAGGTATAATACTTTTGCTACAGATAGGAGGGAGGCAGTCGTTTTCTCAGGGCCACTGCCAATTCATTCAAATACTTATATCCCAACAGTGCCAGGCTGCAAATGTGTCTATTCTGTCCAGGTACCGTGGAAGTGGAACGTCTCAGTGGTGAGTAAAAGTAGATGCTTCACAGAAAGGTGGACCTAGACCAGATATCAGCCCTGCTGCTCGCAGGCTGCATGGCCCAGGGCGTGCTACTTTCCCAAGCCTCAGTTCTCATGTCTGTAAAAGGAGGATTATACCACCACCCTCCTGGGATGCTGGGGGGATTCTCTGGGCATATGTATGTGAGCTGTTCAGCCCTGACCAAGCCGAGGAAGTGCTACAAAACTGTGATGGATTATGATTCAAATGATCCTGTCCAGCAGCTCTTTTCCTCACTGCAGGTATTTGCTAGCTTGATGGTTGTAGACTGTGGGAGGAGTTCAGTGGCACCAAGTCGGACTCCCATGACTGACACCCTCAAGCATGGGGTATGGACAAAGCCGGCCGTTGGCACCCTCCCATCTCCCTGGGGTCTGGCTTAAGGGCCTGTCTGTTGGTTCTTGACTCAAGGCTTCCCCAATCTCCACCTTGAATGCTCCTGCTATGCCAAGGATCTCTTATAAATCTCTTTCCCCTCTCTCCCATGGAAGCTCACAGTCCTTCATGATGGTTAATCTAAAAGGGATGCGTTCACTGATTAAAAAACTTTATACAAATCATAGTTCTTTCTACTCCTTGGGGGTTTTACCATTAAAAAAAAAAGTAGAGTTTGTTGATGTCAGAGAAGTTCTGATTGATGGAGTAGACTTGGCAAATACATTTTTGATCTGGATTTGGGGAATGATACCTCTATAGTCTTGTCTCTCCCCAACCCCCACCCATTCAAGTTCATATATTGAAACCTAATCCCCAATCTAATGGTCTTTGGAGGTGGGGCCTTTGGAGGTGATCAAGAGCCCTTATGATGGGGTTGGTGCCCTTATGATAGAGACCCCAGAGAGCTCCTTTAGAGCTGTTGCAAAAGACACCACAAAAAGACATCCCTCTATGAGCTAGAAAGTGGGTCCTCACCAGACACTGAATCCACTGGCATATTGATCTTGCATTTCCCTGCCTCTTGAGTTGTGAGAAATAGATTTCTGTTGTTTATAAGCCACCAAGTTGGTTTTGTTACAGCAGTGCACATGGACTAAACAGTATGAACCCAAGAATAAAAGATCATATGTCAGCAGAGTAACATGTTATTTGTGGTGGTCTCTTGCATGACAAGCCACTGGCGTGGCATCCGTTTCCACCTCCCTTTTAGCACAGGAGGGCTGAATTTAGAGGGTCATACTCCTTCATCCTGCTTCTGTCAGAGGTTCCGGGCTTGCTCACCTGCTCCCACTTCCTGATCTGGGTCTGGACTCTCGCATGTCTGTGGCTTTCCCGTCTCCTCGCTGCCTTGCTCTCCCAGCTGGGTCTGATTTTCTCTGGATGGATGTAGGCTGGACCTCCCAGCTTGGTGGATGCTTTGGCGTGGCAGCATCAGAGGAACTGAGGACCCTGGGGGACGTCCCTACTCACGCAGGGCTTCAGAAAGAGCACGGGCTCAGAGCTGTATGACCTGCCCTCAGTGGTTGGGATGTTTAGAATGTGTTGCTACTAAGCGGGCAACAGCTTTTAGACAGACACCCCGTGTGGTCTTCTGTGGGTGTTCTTGCTCTCTTTTGTCTAAGATGAGCTGTGATTGAAACTGGAGAGGAGCCTATTGTCTGGAAAGAGAGCTGGCCAGCGACAGGTTTTTGTTGTTGTTTGTTTTTTTTTTCTAAATAAAATCTGTGGTTCTTAAAGGAGAGAGCTCTGTTAATTTTGAGGTCCTGCAGATCTACTTCACTCAAAGCCTATATCTGCTTTTGTCTGAAGGGCAAGGTGGCAGGTGGTCTTTCCCCAGTTCAGTTCAGTTCAGTCGCTCAGTCGTGTCTGACTCTTTGCGACCCCATGAATCGCAGCACGCCAGGCCTCCCTGTCCATCACCAACTCCTGGAGTTCACTCAGACTCACATCCATCAAGTCAGTGATGCCATCCAGCCATCTCATCCTCTGTTGTCCCCTTCTCCTCCTGCCCCCAATCCCTCCCAGCATCAGAGTTTTGCCAGTGAGTCAACTCTTCGCATGAGGTGGCCAAAGTATTGGAGTTTCAGCTTTAGCATCATTCCTTCCAAAGAAATCCCAGGGCTGATCTCCTTCAGAATGGACTGGTTGGATCTCCTTGCAGTCCAAGGGACTGTCAAGAGTCTTCTCCAACACCACAGTTCAAAAGCATCAATTCTTCGGCACTCAGCCTTCTTCACAGTCCAACTCTCACATCCATACATGACCACAGGAAAAACCATAGCCATGACTAGAAGGACCTTAGTCAGTAAAATAATGAACTATATTTGGAGGCAACCTCCACCCTGCATGTATCAAAGGCATCCAAAGGAAGCCTCAGGCTAGATTAATTTGACTCCTTAAACTTGGGAGATTTTTTATTCATATTAGGGAGACTGAGATAACTTATTAGATAAAATAATCCTTGCAAAGTTGGCAGTCTTTGGCCAGCCCATCACTTACCCTGCCTGGGTCTCCGTTTTCTTACCAATGCAATTGTTAGACTGATAGTGTCGTACTTCATGAAGCTCTGCAGATCAAATAAATTCACATAAATTATAAAATGTTAAACAAATGCTGAGATTTGATGGTCATTATTATGAACATAGCATCAACCATCCATCTCAGAACAGAGGAAATCTGCAAAGTGACCTGGAGAATTAATGGGACCAGTGACATTTATCCTTCAACATCCATCTCTTCCCAGTTGCTGGTGTCTGTCTCCGGGACTCGACACGGAAGAGGGTGGGCAGGTAGTAGAATTGCAATGAGTTTCTCTTCTTGGTTTTAGCATTTCTGGCTGGAGGCATATGTGTGTTTTGCTAAGGGATACTGTTAGAATATAAAACCCTAGGTCATGTGAAGAGAGAACTACTAGCATTCAAGCTCTTCCAGTGTCTGCCTGGTTGGTCCTCACATCCACTTTCCACTTTTATAATCGATTTTTTGTCTTCTCTAGACTTAGCTCTCTGCTACATTGAGGGAAGGCTCATCCTGGCAAAGGCCCATCTAGTCTGGTCCCTTCTCTATACTGGGATCACACTTTTCCTTTTTCAGGGAGTGAGGAGTTGTGCCAAGTCTGAGATTTTATCACAGCCAGAGGACCCAGGAATTCCTGAATCCTTATCTCTATCCAGTCTCCTTATATGATGTCCAGGAGGGAAAGCTCTTCCCACATAAAGGGAAGAAGAAGGAAGAGGAGGACTAAGAGAAAGAGGAAGGGGGAGGGAAGGCAAGTTTGTTCCATTGTTTAAGGGATGTTTAACCCCAAGAACTAAATCGATTTCTGCTGTGAAGAACTCCTTTTGAAAATCTAAGTGGACTCTGGAGACATCAGAGTAGCTGTCTCTGTCCATGTGCCTTTTAAGAATAGACCTTGTTGAGAGAAAATCTTCACTCAGAGACCCTTGCAGAGAAGTTCTGAGAGCATCAGAACAGGAGAGTCCCCATTTCTGGGGTGGCTTGTTCATCCCTGGCTTGTTGGTCTTGGGTGGCCCCTGAGTCTGGAGTCTTGATAGAGTAGAGAAAATAGGCAAAAGGGACGGAAAACCATGCCCCTGCCACAGGTCTTTCCACCCTGACTGCATGGAAGGAAGAGAGAAAAAAGAAGAAGCCGTGTATCTATGGATGTGATGCTACCCCCAGCCCGGAAGGACTTTCTGCTCACCTCCTCATCTTGTTCCTTATTGTCTTGAAAGTAAATTTTTTATTTAGAACAAGAAGAGATATAACAAATCACTCATTTAAAAAAGACCCTGACAAATGCAACAAACATGATAGAAACTTAAAAAAGATAATTTTTTAATTTTCTTTCCACGTCTCTAATATTTTTCTCCTATAATCTTTGGCTGTGTATTATCATTGTCTCTTAATATGGCAACAAATTTATAGTAATTTTCTACAGACATAAAAGATGGGATAATTTCTATAGACATAAGATGTGATAATTCCATTTTTCCTCTAGCATGACTGATGGAAATATATGTATTATTGGTGTTTCATTGCAGGTTTTCCAGCTTCACTGCTCTTTATTGGTAATAGTGTATATTTTTTGGAGGGATTTAGTCAAAGTTGAGAATGCATCTATCATTTCCTATGCTTAGAATCTCTTACAATTTCAAGGCAGACTTTTAATGCCTTTGATCAGTTTTTTTTTTTTTTTTGGCTGCATGGCATATGGGATCTTAGTTCCCCGGCCAGGGCTTGAACCCATATCCCCTGTGCTGGAAGCACAAGTAAGTGTGCTTACTTCTTATTAGAAGTAAGAGTCCAGTCTTAACCACTGGACTTCCAGGGAAGTCCCTGAAGTTACTAATTTTAAAAGAAGTTTTTTTTTATTGAGATATAATTCATACAAAATAAAATTTATCTATTTGAAGAGTATTATTGACAAAGTTGTACAACCATCATCGCTATCAAATTCCAGACCATTTTCATCACCTCCTAAAGAAGCTGGATACCCACCAGCAGTCACTCCCCATTGCTCTGTCCTCCCCAACCCTAGCAGCCACTGCTGTGCTTTCTGTTTCTGTGGACTGGTCTGTTCTGAACATTTCCTATAAATGGAACTGTAGAGTATGTGGCACTTTTTGTCCGACTTCTTCCATGTAACTTAATGATGCCAAGGTTCACCCATGTAGCATATATTGCTGCTTAATTTTTTATATGGTTGAATAATATTCTGTCGTGTGGATTTTGTTTTTCCATTCATAAGTTGATGGGTGTTTGGATTGTCTCTATATTTTGGCTGTTATTAGTAGCACTGCTATGACTGTTCATGCACAGTTCTTTTTGAAGACTTATGTTTTCATTTCGTTTCTCTTGGGTATATGTGGAGGAGTGGGCTTCCCAGATGGTGCTAGTGGTAAAGAACCCACCTGCCAATGTTGGAGATGCAGGTTCAATCCCTGGGTTAGGAAGATCCCCTGGAGAAGGGCATGGCAACCCACTCCAGTATTCTTGCCTAGAAAATCCCGTGGACAGAGGAGCCTTGTAGGCTACAGTAATGGGGTCACAAAGAGTCAGACACAACTGAACGACTTCACTTTTCTTTCTTTACCATATGGTCAGCAGTCACACTCCTCTATGTATGCGCGTGTGTATGCTAAGTTGCTTCAGTCATGCCTGACTCTGCCATCCCATGGACTGTAGCCCTTTAGGCTCCTCTGTCCCTGGGGATTCTCCAGGCAAGAATACTGGAGTGGATTGCCCTTTCCTTCTCCAGGAGATCTTCCCAATCCAAGGATTGAACCTGAGTCTCCCGCATTGTAGGCAGACGCTTTACGGTCTGAACCACCAGGGAAGTCCTGGCCACATGGTAACTTTGTATTTAATTTTTGATGTGGAGACTTTTTTCAACATGATGTGCAATGATACTTCTTGACCTTGAGGGCAGGTTAAGGTTGGGTGGTGGTGTGGTAGGCCTGGGGAAGGGGGACTGTAGAGCCCCCAGCGGAGGTCTTCTCTCTGTTTTGATTACCCAGAACAATGTGTCCAGTGGCAGGGGCCCCACAGGAAAAATAAACACATTTATGGGTTGCATTTCTAAAAGGTAGAAAATGGGAGTAGTTGCATTTAATCCCATGATGGAAAATGCATTCTTGCCCTTTAATTACTTAACATAGGGCTAAAGAGTGGGCTTGTAGACCTGGGCTACATGGGTTGGCTTCCCAGCTCTGCTACTAACTAGCCATGGACCTTGATTCAGTTACTGAAACTCTCAGCGCCTTGCTGTCATCATCCATAAAGTGGGGAGGCACTAACATTCATCCCTTCTTTGTGGATCTGTTGTCCTCACATGATCATACACATAATGCATGAAACAGGGTCCCTGGCAAATGCTCACCTGTTTTAAATATTAGTCATTTTACTGATCTTCATAGGAATGGAGACGTGCCAGTGAGGACCTATGCCTAGTTGGTGGCCGCTAAAATGGTAATTTTGGGGGCATGTTTGAGAAGTAGCTGGCAAGAAATGGCACGTGAATGTACAAGCCCAGCTCATTTGGCAGCCCTGACCTGGCACAGAGCCTGGCCAGGGCTTGGTGGGCAGTGAGCGTGGCTTGACCTGAATCTCAAGAAATATTTGAGGACTCTTGATCGATTTGTCCCTGAAATGCAGTATGTGGAGTGGGAGGGACTTTTCTAAAGATACGCTGGCTTCAACTGTGAAATCCTCCTGCGTGTCTGGAAGCCCAGGTCTGGCTTCTTCTGAGATTTTCTGTCTTCTGGAGCTTCCCTGCAGGCTGAGACTTGTCAAAGTAGGTTTCACTCAAAGGAAAGAAAAAAACAAAACTGGGTCAGCTATTTGTGCCCCATGTCTTTTGCTCCCCCCTCCCCCAGCAAAATCTTACCAATTTTACCTGAGACAAAAATGACATATATACTTTTTCCTTTCTAGAAAGTTGAATGTATGAATCATTTGGAGCTTAGAGGAGGAATAGTGAAATCCTAGGAAATCTGTGTTATCTGTTCTGTTCTAGCCTCACTTCGCCTGTCCTGTTCTTAGTCTAGCTATCTATCCCGATATCTAGCTATCTAATTTTTATCTTTTTTCCACCTTCAGTTCAGGTCAGTCACTCAATGGCTCAGTCATGTCTGACGCTGCGACCCCATGGACTGCAGCACCTTTTTCTCCCTTAGCGGTGCCTTTTCTGTTTGCTGTTCATTCATTCAGCTATCCAGCTCATCCACCCACCCACCAATGTTTACCAGCATTGGTGATGGAATAAGAGATAAGTAAGAATCACATGGGAGGACACATAATTGCAACAGAATGTGGGATGTGAGAAAGGCAGAACTGGAACTCTGAAGAATGTAGCAGAAGAGTCTGGAGGTGAGGTGAATGGAGTTTGAATGATAAGCAGGAAGTTAACAGCAGAAAAGATGGAGAAAGTGGTACCAGGTGGGGGATGTTGGTTTTCAGAGATGGAGAGGTGTCCTTGGGGAGGCTGAGACAGAGGGTGCGAAGCAGGGGTTTCTGGGGGGTGAGATTCAACTGGCAGGGTCTTGAATTCTATGCTCAGACATTTGGATTTCACCCTGTAGCTCTGATGTGTTAGAGAAGGAGTTCAAGCAGGTGAGTGACTGCATTTTCAAAAGGTTTCTCTGAGAGTGGGTGTGGAGAATAAGTAGGCAAGGATGGTGGACGAAGGAGGTGGGGATAATGGTTAAAAGACCCTTTTAATCACTCAGTCTGTAATCAATAAGCAATTTGCTGGTGTTTCTTGAGCCTTTAGTCAGATAATTTGGGACCGTGATCCAGTTTTAATGTTATGTGAAACATACGAAATGCATTTTTACTTTTTTTTTTTTTTACTATTTTATTTTGATGATTCATGCTGTCTGGTGGACTTTATTGTATTTTCTTCATAGTGCAATCAAGGAACTGGGTAATTGATTTTTTTTTTCTAGGACCCCCTCCCCCTATCATACACACATTATAACACTTGAAACATGTCACAGAGACAGCCTGTTAAGATATGACTCAATTTTATGGGCTTCAAATACAGAACATGGTCATCTCAGGTTTTATGTGAGCCCTACAATCAGTGTCACTGTGCCTTGTGGCTAGAAGGTCTCTGAGGTGGATATGCCTTGTCAACCTCCTGGCCGTTCCATTGCATGGAAAGGAGGGCTACCCAGAGGAAGGGGGTTGACCTTAGAGGTAGAACAGAGTCCACCTTTGGGGGTGAAGCATGTGGTTCTCCATCAGTGGCCCTGGTCATCTCCTGGCCATCAGGGGGTATTTGCATACTAGAAAGTGGGCATATTCACAAGGGTTACGCACAGAGGGATCTAGTATCTTCCAAGAGCAGCCATCATCCTCTGTTCAAATTCTACGCACAGCCTGGTGGTCACAGATTGGATTTCCGTGGTCCTTTGATAGCAGGACCAAAGTTCTCTGGGCATAGGTGTGAGTGTTCCACTGGTGGGGATGATCCATCCTCCTGTGGGAATCAATGCTATGTGCTCTGGGTCAGTGTGAAGAGCTTCACGTGATCTGGTCACCTTGGGGCACATGGACAACTCGAGTGTCCAGTCCTGCGCAGCTGCAAATTTCTCTGCAGCTTTTTCCTGAACCCAGGTACAGTAGTATCTGAACCTCTCATTGTCAGGCAAAAGGCTAGTGTCCACAGCCATTAATTTATTTGTCTGCCTGGGCTGGTGTTTCTGACCCAAGGTGAAAGGACATTTAGCTTTTAGTTGAAAGCATTACTAGGAGTCTTTAGTAAAACCGAAGCCAAGTTTGTTAGTTCCATCCTGGTAAAGAGATAAAATGGGCTTCTCTATGCTTGCTTTTTCCTCATACAATCATTGACTTTCCCTAGAGCTTTTAAAAAAATTAGCTAACATTCACAATTGAGTTAATAGACAAGAGTTGAAACCCTCCAAATTGACGATGCAGGTACCTTCTGCTGGTGGGGCCAGGAATGGTGGGCGTGGCTAGGTGTGGGGCTCTTGGCTGCATTGTGCAAGGCAAGGACTCTCTTTTTTAGAAATCTACGTCTCCTACAGCCACCCATTTCTCAGTTTTTCAGTTCAGAATCTTGGCCCTTGGATACAATCATTGTAGGTTCCTTGAATGAATGACTCTCCCAACACTCAGGTCCCGTAACCTCAGTTGTCAAGGTGTTTACCTGGGCACATGTCCCTCCTAAAGTCCACAGCTGCAGAAGCATCCTGGAAGGAGGAAGTCCACCCCTTGGATGAGCCACCAATAGGGGGTCTATTTAAGGTGCTTAAATGCTCAAGGAGCCTCAGCTACAGGAAGAGATGAATGTTCATTGTTCACCATGGAGGGAAATAAATCTTCCCAGGGGTGCCTATCGATTTCTCTCTGCAGGCTGGAAGATTTGCGTGCCTTCTAAGAATTTGATAGCGTTGTGAGCCTGGCAGGAACTTAGCTTTCTCCTGAGTTTGGGAAGGTCGTGAGTGCCATCTGTTCCACAGTTAGATGCCCGCAGGTGACTAGCTGGTTCCTCTATGTGAGCATTGTGCTTAGAGACCAGCCTTGTTCCAATCACTTTATATGCCCTAGGAGACAAATGGTGTCATTGTCCCCATTTTACAGATAAGGAAAATGGATATCTAGAGAAGATAAGCAACTTACCAGTAAGACAAACACTTAAAGAGCTCTTTCTATTAGATTCTCACTCTCCATGCACCAGGTTCTTCATATTACCTTTATTAAATCTTCCATGATATAGGTACTGTTACTATTTACATTTTGTTTACAAGGATGTTCAAATGCAAACAGATCAAGTAACTTTTTCAGAGTCATGGAGATGATGTCAAGTCAGGCTTGGGGCAGTACCTTGGCCAGCGCTGCTTCAGTTTTCAACCATCATGCCATCCTGCTTCTCAGGAGGTATTTAACTAGAATAACTTAGTTGTTTGTGAGCTTAACTATGTTGTTGGATTTTCCTCTTCAAGGAATAATGAATTGTCTAAAATGATTATTATGCGATGTTCATAACTTATTTTCATTTTTGAAGCCAGTCTGCAGAAACTTAAAATATATCAGACTGAACACTAAATGGGATTTCTACAACATTTTTGTGAGAAGTAATCAGCAGTATCCATTAAAACAAATAACCCACTTATCTTTTTTTATTCACTGTTCTCTCTTTGGGAAATTCTCCTATAGAAACAAAAGCACCAGGGAGATTAGGTACATGATGAAGGCATTTTTTGCAGCACTGTTTGTAATATCAAAAACTGAGGTAAGCCTGACAGCCCATTACTGGAGTGGAGAGTGGAGACTTGTGAGTAGGTGGATAAATCCTGGCTTGTGCATAGAATGGGATGTTGCGTAGCTTTGACCTGAAGTATGATTAGATGATAGGAGCAAGCAACGGAAAACACATGCGATGCTCAGCCGCCCAGTCGTGTCCAGCTCTTTGTGACCCTGTGGACTGCAGCACGCCAGGCCTCTCTGTCCCTCACCATATCCTGAAGTTTGCCCAAGTTCAGGTCCAGTCCATCGGTGATGCCATCCACTCATCTCATCCTCTGCCGCCCTAAGAAAGTCTTATTAAAAAGCAAATGAACTGATGTCTCACCCCTTCCTACACACATGTGCCTTTGACTGTTTGAGTCTTTGAAGCATGGAGAGGGGTGTGGAAGGACACCCCTGCTGTAACCTTCATTGCATGAGAGGTGGCCCATGCAAGGGGGAAAACAAAGTCGCGGTGTCCTCTTAATATCCTGTGTTATTTCATAGGAAGTGTTGAGCATTTGCTTTTGAGGCTTTGAAAAATACTTTGAAAAATGAAAGTGTAATTTGCATAGAGAATGCTTCATTTGGTGTGGGCACTCACAGTGATATCTTAACTGTGCAACTCAATCAGGTTTGACAAATGCTTCCACCCATGTAAGCCAGACCCTCCTCATGGCGTAGGACACCTCCGCCACCCCAGGGAGCCATTGTGTGCCCCCACCCCACTGCCATTCCCTACTTAGCCCCTCTACCAGAAGCAACCGCTGTTCAAATTTCTTTCACCGTAGATGAGCTTCTCCTGTTCTACGACTTTCTGTGAATGGAATTTAGCAGGGCAGATTCTTTTTGGGTGTGTATGGCTTTTACTCAGCACAGTGCTTTTGAGACTCATCTACTTTGCTGCATGTATCAATAGTTGCTTCTTTTTATTACTGAGTAGCATTCCACTGTATAGGGTATATCACAGTTTGTTTACCCATTCTCCTGTTGATGAACGTTTGGGTTGACTCTTATGAATAAGTTGTTATGAACCTTCTTGTATAAGTGTCTTTTTTTACCCCCACTATGGACATAAGTTTGCATTTCTCTTGGATAAATAAATACCTGGAATTAGAATTGCCAGGTCAAAGGGTAGGTGTATAGGCATATACTTAACTTTATAAGAAACTGACAAAGAGTTTTCCAAACTAACATTTTGCACTCCCATCAGCAGTGTATGAGAGGTGAGATTGCTTTACATCCTTGCCTGGAAGTTTGATATTGTTAGTTTTATATTAGTCTATTGAGTATATCAGAGAAGGCAATGGCACCGCACTGCAGTACTCTTGCCTGGAAAATCCCATGGATGGAGGAGCCTAGTAGGCTGCAGTCCATGGGGTCGCTGAGAGTTGGACACGACTCAGTGACTTCCCCTTCACTTTTCACTTTCATGCACTGGAGAAGGAAATGGCAACCCACTCCAGTGTCCTTCCCTGGAGAATCCCAGGGACGGCGGAGCCTGGTGGGCTGCCGTCTATGGGGTCGCATAGAGTCGGACACGACTGAAGTAACTTAGCAACAGCAGCATTGAGTATATAGCAGTATCTCCTTATAGTTTTAACTTATCTTTTTCTAATGACTCATCATGTTGAGCACTTTTTCACGTTCTTAAATGCAGGCTGCCTGGTTTTAGCTATGTGTATCAATACCACATTTTCTTGATTAATATAGCTCTATAGTAAGTTTTGAAACCAGGTAGTGTAAGTCCTTCAGCTGTTTTCTTTTTCGAAATTGTTTTGTTCTGACTCTCATCAAAGTTTTGGGTACAGTTCTTGTATATATTTGGTTAAATTTATCCTTATGTATTTCATAATACATAATCCTCATAAGGATATTTCATCCTTATGTTTTTTTTGATGCTCTTATAAACACTACTTTAAAAATTATAATTTCAAATTGTTTTTGCTAGATTATGGAAATTCAGTTGATTATTTTATGTTGAGGCTGTATTCTGCAGCTTTGCCAAACTCACTTTTTAGTTCTTTTTTTTTTTTTTCCTCCGCTTCCTTAGGATTTTGTACACATGTAACTACATTTCCTATATGTAAACAGTTTTATTCCTTCTTTTCCAGTCTGTATACCCCTCCCCCGCCTTTCCCTGCTTTGATGCACTGATTCAAACATCCAGTAAAATGGTGAGAGTAGGCAGCCTTGCCTTGCTCTCCCCTTAGGGAGAGAGTATTCAGTCTCTCACTATTAAGGGTGACATTAACTGCAAGGTTACTACGGGAAGCCTTTTGTCAGAGTGAGCCAGGTTCATTGTTATTCCGAGTTTGCTGAGCATGTTTATGAGGAATAAGTACTGGATATTGTCAAGTACCTTTCCTGCTTCTACTAAGATACTTAGACGCAGTTTCTCCTTAGGCTGTTAATATGCCACATCACATTGACTGATATTTGAATGTTAAATCAATCTTGTAATCTTCAGATAAACCTATTTGATCATGATGTATTAATATATATACACACACAGACATATATATGGGGCTTCCCAGGTGGCACTGGTGGTAAAGAACCTGCGTGCCAATGCAGAAGTAAGAAATGTGGATTCGATCCCTGGGTTGGGAAGATCCTCTGGAGAAGGGAATGGCAACCCATTCTAGTATTCCTTCCTGGAGAATCCTGTGGACAAAGGAGCCTGGTGGGCTGCAGTCCATAGGGTCACAAAGAGTCGGACATGCCTAAAGCAACTTAGCACAGCACATACATACATACATACATATATATATATATATATTCCAATTTGCTTACATTTTGTTAAGGATTTTTGTATCTATGTTCATGAGGGATGTTGGTTTGTGGTTTTCTTATACTTCTCCTTTAGTATGGTTTTAGTATCACAGCCATGTTGGTCTTATAAATGAGTTTGTTAGTGTTTTATTCCCATGTTTTCTAGAAGAGTTTATATAGAATTACTATATAGAAGAATTTACATATAATTACATAAAATTATTCTTTCTTAAGTGTTTTTATATGATTCATCAGCAAAACGTTTTGTATCCGGAGTTTTCTATGAGGAAAGGTTTTGACAATAAATTCAATTTCTTTAGTAGACATAGGGCTAGTTTCATTTTGTGTTTCCTCCTGTGTCAGTTTTGGTCACTTATGTTTTATAAGACATTTGTTAATTTCATTAAATCAAATTTAGTGGTATAAATTTAGTATATTCCCTTTTTTCTGTTGCAGTGTAGATAGTGATGTCTTCTCTTTCATTTCTGATATTGATAAATTTGTGTCATTGCATGGTATATATTTTTTCATCTTTTTACTTGTCATTTATCTTTTTTCATATTTAAAGTAACTCCCTTATAAAGAGCTGTAGTTGTATTTTGCCAAAATCTCACCCTTTACATTTAACATGGTTATTTGTATTATGTATTTGTTATCATCTTTCCAGTTGTTTTCTGTTTGTCTTAGTTATTCTTTTACTTCTTTCCTCTTTTTTTCTTGATTAATTGGGCTTTTTTTTTTTTACCCACACTGTGGCCTGTGAGATCTTAGCTGTTCAACCAAGGATTGAACCAGTGAACCCTGCCAGGGAAACAATGAGTCTTACTGGACTGCCAGGGAAGTCCTTATTGGGCATTTTTTGATATTACATTTTATCTTTTATAGTGAATTTTTATTTATACTTATTTACTAATAGTATATCACATAAAATAACCACTTATTGAATAATAAAAACCTTGTAGTAATGTACATCCATCCTATTCTTTATGCTCCTGCTTTCATATATTTTACTTTTACATGTATACATTGTTGGTTTTCTAACACTGCTGAATTTTAGAGAGATTTTCATTCAACCTGAATAACTTTCTAAAGAAAAAAAGAATTTATTTTGGCATACAAGTCTACTGGTGATAAAATTTTAAAGTTTTTGTTTATTTAAAAATGTTTTTGGTATCTTCATTTTAAAGATATTTCCACTGAATTTAGAATTATAGTTAATAGTTTTTTTTCCACTTTAAAGATGCTCCATTATTTTCTGCTTTGCATTGTTGCAGACGAGGAGTCATATAAATCACATAATTTCCTCTCTGTAATGTGTCCCACCCCACCTTTGGCTCTTTTTAAAGATTTTCTCCCTCTTTGGTTTATAGGATGTGCTTAGATTTGGTTTTCATTAAGTTTATCCTGGGGGCTTCCCTGATAGCTCAGCTGGTAAAGAATCTGCCTGCAATGCAGGAGACCTGGGTTCAATCCCTGGGGTGAGAAGAGCCCCTGGAGAAGGAAAAGGCCACCCATTCCAGTATTCTGGTCTGGAGAATTCCATGAACTGTACAGTCCATGGGGTTGCAAAGAGTTGGACACGACTGAACGACTTTTGCTCTACTTCACTTCACTTCACGTTTATTCTACTTGGATTTTGTTGACCATCTTGAATCTGTGGAGTGATATTTTTCATCAGTTTTGGACATCTTTGGCTTTATTACTTCTTTAATTTTTGTTGTTTGTTTTTGGTTTTGTAAAATCTCTCTCTTCTCTTCTTTTGACTCCTGATTTATTCCAGAGGCCATGAAAGTCTTGTTTATTTAAACAAATTAATAGGCTTTTTTTTTTTTAAGAGGGAACAGTTTTAGGTTTAAAGGAAAATTGAAAAGTACAGAGGGTTCTCATCCACTCCCTTATTAACACCTTTAAGTTTCTGCTCTTGGTAACATCTTATATTTGAATGATTTATTTACTGCAAATGATAAACCAACACTGATGTGTCATTATCATCCACAGTCTGTAGTATTATGTTAGGGTTTACTGTTTGTGTTGTACATTCTGTGGATTTTGACAGATGTACATATATCTACCGTTATTATATCATACAGAATAAGAGTCAGGCACGGCTGAGCGACTTCACTTTCACTTTTCACTTTCATGCATTGGAGAAGGAAATGGCAACCCACTCCAGTGTTCTTGCCTGGAGAATCCCAGGGACAGAGGAGCCTGGTGGGCTGCTGTCTATGGGGTCGCACAGAGTTGGACACGACTGAAGTGACTTAGCAGCAGCAGCAGCAGTTTCTTCATCCTATAATTTCCTTGTGCTCCAGCTACTCGTCTCTCCCCCCACCCCCTAAACTCTCGGCAAACACTGATCTTTTTATTGTCTCCATAGTTTCGCCTTTTCCAGAATGTCATATGGTTAAAATCACACAGAATACAGACTTTGCAGACTGACTTCTTTCACTTAGAAATCTGTGTTTGTTTCTTCCATTTCTTTTTTAAATGGAAGTATAGTTAGTTTATGAGAAGGTCCTTTCCTTTCTTTCTATGACTTACAGCTCATTCCTTTTGAGCACTGACTCATATTCCACTGTGTGGCTGTGCTGTGCTTTGTCCATTCACTCCTTACGGGACACCTTTGTTGCTTCCCAGTTTCGGTAATTATGTTAAGGTGCTAGAAACATTCAAGTGCAAGTTTTTATGTGGGTGTGTTTTCTATTCATCTGGACAAATACCAGTGAGCATGATTGGTGGATTGTATGGTAAGAGTATATTTTGTTTTGTAAGAAACTGTCAAACTGTCTTTGAAAGTGTATCATTTTGCATTTCCACTAGCGGTGAATGAACATTCCTGTTGCTCTAGGGCCTTGTCAGCTTTTGTGTTTGTCAGTAGTTTAGATTTTAGCCATTCTAATAGGTATCTTGTGGTATCTCATTATCATTTTACTTTGCAGTTCCCCAATTGCCAACATCTGCTGGATCGTGGAAAAAGCAAGAGAGTTCCAGAAAAACATCTCTTTCTGCTTTATTGACTATGCCAAAGCCTTTGACTGTGTGGATCACAATAAACTGTGGAAAATTCTGAAAGAGATGGGAATACCAGACCACCTCACCTGCCTCCTGAGAAACCTATATGCAAGTCAGGAAGCAACAGTTAGAACTGGACATGGAACAACAGACTGGTTCCAAATAGGAAAAGGAGTATGTCAAGGCTGTATATTGTCACCCTGCTTATTTAACTTATATGCAGAGTACATCATGAGAAATGCTGGGCTGGAAGAAGCACAAGCTGGAATCAAGATTGCTGGGAGAAATATCAATAACCTCAGATATGCAGATGACACCACCATTATGGCAGAAAGTGAAGAGGAACTAAAAAGCCTCTTGATGAAAGTGAAAGAGGAGAGTGAAAAGGTTGGCTTAAAGCTCAACATTCAGAAAACGAAGATCATGGCGTCTGGTCCCATCACTTCATGGGAAATAGATCGGGAAACAGTGGAAACAGTGTCAGACTTTATTTTGGGGGGCTCCAGAATTACTGCAGATAGTGATTGCAGCCATGAAATTAAAAGACGCTTACTCCTTGGAAGGAAAGTTATGACCAACCTAGATAGCATATTCAAAAGCAGAGACATTACTTTGCTGACTAAGGTCCGTCTAGTCAAGGCTATGTTTTTCCTGTGGTCATGTATGGATGTGAGAGTTGGACTGTGAAGAAAGCTGAGCACTGAAGAATTGATGCTTTTGTACTGTGGTATTGGAGAAGACTCTTGAGAGTCCCTTGGACTGCAAGGAGATCCAACCAGTCTATTCTGGAGGAAATCAGTCCTGGGTGTTCATTGGAAGGACTGATGCTGAAGCTGAAACTTCAATACTTTAGCCACTTCATGCGAAGAGTTAACTCTTTGGAAAAAACTCTGATGCTGGGAGGGATTGGGGGCAGGAGGAGAAGGGGATGACAGAGGATGAGATGGCTGGATGGCATCACCGACTCAGTGGACATGAGTTTGAGTAAACTCTGGGAGTTGGTGATGGACAGGAGGCCTGGTGTGCTGCGATTCATGGGGTTGCAAAGAGTCAGACACGACAGAGCCACTGAACTGAATGACTTTTGATGTTGCACATCTTTTCATATGTTTATTCATCATCTGCATATTTTTTTTGTAAATTATCCAGATCTTTATAAAAATTGGGTTGTTTGTTTTCTTATTTTGAGTTCTTTGTATATTTTAGATACCAGTCTTTTATTAGATATGTGTTTTCAGTGATTTTATTCCAGTCTGTGGCTTGTATTTCTTTGCTTAATAGTGTTTTGATTTTTGTTTGTGCTGGCAGAATAGAAGTTTTAAATTGTGATGAAGTTCAATTTAGCAATTTTTTCCCCCTTGATTGTGCTGTTGATGCTGTCTCTGAAAAGTCATTGCTAAACCCAAGGTCACCTAGATTTTCTCCTGTTACCTTCCAGGAGTTTTATTTTGAAATTAGTTAGTTTATTATTTATTTATGGCTACTTGCAGGCTTCCTCTAGTTGCAGCGAGTGGGACTACTCTTCATTGCAGTGTGTGGGTTTCTCATTGGGGTGTCTTCTCTTGTCGCAAAGCATGGTTCTAGATACACACAGGCTTCAGTAGTTCTGGCACGCGGGCTTGGTTGCTCTGCCACATGTGGTGTCTTCCCGGATCACGGATCAAACCCATGTACCTAGGGTTGGCAGATGCATTCTTTGTTTGGTTTTTGGCAGATGCATTCTGAACCACTGGACCACCAGTAAAGTCCATCTTCCAGGAGTTTTATAGTTTTGAGTTAATTTTTTGAAAGATGTTGGTCTGTCTTTAGATTCAGGGTTTTTTTTTTTTTTTTTTGCATGTAGCTATGCAGTTGTTTAAGCAGCTTTTGTTGACAAGGCTCCTTTTCCCGTTGAATTGCCTGTGCTCCTCTGTCAAAGATCAGTTGATGCCACGCGTCTGCTGTTTTCTTTTTCTCCTTAAATCTCTGTACTGCAGTTTGGACAGCTTCTCGTACCCCATCTAAGTTCTCTGACGTTTTTCTGCTACAGTGTCCAGTCTGCTTTTATGCCCATCCATTGAATTTTTCAATTCACATATTTTAATTTGAAGTTCTCAAATATCTCTTTGATTCTTTTTAACAGTTTCTGTATCTCTACTGAAATTCTGAATCTATTTCCTAATTACTTTAAATCTTTGAACATATTTCTGATAGCTGTTTCAAAACACTTGTCAGCTAATTTCAACCTCTCGATTATTCATGGTCTGTTTCTTTAGACGTATTTTTCTCTTGATTATGGGTCACATGTTACTTATTCTTCACATGACTAGTAATTTTTGATATATTGGAAATTATGGATGGCACATTATATTTTGTGATTTTCCTTTAAGGAATGTAGGTTTTTTTCTGGTAGTTAATTTATGTAAGAAAAGCTCCAAAACACCTCAGCTTAATTCTTTTAAGCTTTATAAAAGTCTTTCTTAGGATTGTTTTAGAATAGTCCTTAGAAAAGACCCTGATGCTGGGAAAGATTGAAAGCAGGAGGAGAAGGGGATGACAGAGGATGAGATAGTGGGATGGTATCACCGACTCAATAGACATGAGTTTAAGCAAACTCTGGAGGATGGTGAAGGACAGGGAAGCCGGTCCATGGGGTCACAAAGAGTCGGGCATGACTTAGCGACTCAACAGCAAAAGAATAGTCCACTTGGTGAGAGTGATCAGATGTGTTCTCTCTAAAGTCTCTGAATGACCAGGGTTTTCAGGGACTTAATGCTGGGTGGGTGGAACTGCTGTGTTTCCCAGCACTGTGGGATCTCCATTGAGACCACTATTCCTCAGTAAGTTGTTCTTAGTCAAGCCTTTTGGCATCTTGTCCTGTGTGAGTGCAGCTTAATATTTGAGCAGAGATTTAAGAAAACCTTTATGTGTGTGTTTCAAGTTCCTTTTTTTATGCCACGCCCTCATCTCCAGTATTTTACCCCTCAGATTGCAGCTGGCTGAGCAGAACTCCAGTCTTTGTGTCCTCAGCTCGCTGAGACTTCCGTGGTCTGCTTGGGCTCCATCTCCTTGCAGGGTCTGGACAGCAAGTTCACACAGACAGCCAGGGCAGCATGAGCCCCCCACTGCCCTCCTTCGTTTCCCTCCTTCTGTTGTCCAGTATCTGAAAGCAGTTGTCTCATATATTTTGTACAGTTTTCTAGCCATTGACAGCAAGAGGGCTAGGGGCTAGTCTGATACCAGTTACTTTGTTACAGTTGGCAGGAGTGCAATCACTTTTTGAAGAGCAATTTAATAAAATAATGTTTTTGTAGAAGAGAAATGAATTACAAAGTATTATCTAGCCAGAAGCATCTAGGGCCATTGAATGAGATGAGAGAAATAGTAGAACGTTTTGGTTTGGGTGATGCTTAGGAAAAATACCTTCTTTCTCCTACCCTCCTGGCCCCCCTTTTCCAGGCCATGGATGTTTAGAGGGCTGACATCTGAATTGGGGGGTGGGGGGAGTTGAGGGGAAAGGGGAAAAGTAACCACGCCTGTTGCCTCTAACTTAAGTAAAGGTTTCCGTCCTAATGAGCCAGTCTGGTTCATTAGGAGCCCCCAGGAAATGTGGGGCAAACACACAGCACCTGTTTGTTATCTCTGACCACTGAGCTCACATCCCCATCAGGGCACTGTGGTGAGGTGGATGGTGGCTGTGACCTAGAAGATTCAGAGGTCAGGTTCCCAGAACCTCACCATCCCACACAGTCTCCTTTGGCCCACAGAGAAGGATAAAAAGGTCAGAGGATCAGGGCCTGATAGATGAGGAGACAGGAGAGGTAAGGGGCTGAAGATGGGAGCTGAAGGCTTCATGTAGCTATGCAGTTGTTTAAGCAGCTTTTGTTGACAAGGCTCCTTTTCCTGTTGAATTGCCTGTGCTCCTCTGTCAAAGATCAGTTGATGCCACGCGTCTGCTGTTTTCTTTTTCTCCTTAAATCTCTGTACTGCAGTTTGGACAGCTTCTCGTACCCCATCTAAGTTCTCTGACGTTTTTCTGCTACAGTGTCCAGTCTGCTTTTATGCCCATCCATTGAATTTTTCAATTCACATATTTTAATTTGAAGTTCTCAAATATCTCTTTGATTCTTTTTAACAGTTTCTGTATCTCTACTGAAATTCTGAATCTATTTCCTAATTACTTTAAATCTTTGAACATATTTCTGATAGCTGTTTCAAAACACTTGTCAGCTAATTTCAACCTCTCGATTATTCATGGTCTGTTTCTTTAGACGTATTTTTCTCTTGATTATGGGTCACATGTTACTTATTCTTCACATGACTAGTAATTTTTGATATATTGGAAATTATGGATGGCACATTATATTTTGTGATTTTCCTTTAAGGAATGTAGGTTTTTTTCTGGTAGTTAATTTATGTAAGAAAAGCTCCAAAACACCTCAGCTTAATTCTTTTAAGCTTTATAAAAGTCTTTCTTAGGATTGTTTTAGAATAGTCCTTAGAAAAGACCCTGATGCTGGGAAAGATTGAAAGCAGGAGGAGAAGGGGATGACAGAGGATGAGATAGTGGGATGGTATCACCGACTCAATAGACATGAGTTTAAGCAAACTCCGGAGGATGGTGAAGGACAGGGAAGCCGGTCCATGGGGTCACAAAGAGTCGGGCATGACTTAGCGACTCAACAGCAAAAGAATAGTCCACTTGGTGAGAGTGATCAGATGTGTTCTCTCTAAAGTCTCTGAATGACCAGGGTTTTCAGGGACTTAATGCTGGGTGGGTGGAACTGCTGTGTTTCCCAGCACTGTGGGATCTCCATTGAGACCACTATTCCTCAGTAAGTTGTTCTTAGTCAAGCCTTTTGGCATCTTGTCCTGTGTGAGTGCAGCTTAATATTTGAGCAGAGATTTAAGAAAACCTTTATGTGTGTGTTTCAAGTTCCTTTTTTTATGCCACGCCCTCATCTCCAGTATTTTACCCCTCAGATTGCAGCTGGCTGAGCAGAACTCCAGTCTTTGTATCCTCAGCTCGCTGAGACTTCCGTGGTCTGCTTGGGCTCCATCTCCTTGCAGGGTCTGGACAGCAAGTTCACACAGACAGCCAGGGCAGCATGAGCCCCCCACTGCCCTCCTTCGTTTCCCTCCTTCTGTTGTCCAGTATCTGAAAGCAGTTGTCTCATATATTTTGTACAGTTTTCTAGCCATTGACAGCAAGAGGGCTAGGGGCTAGTCTGATACCAGTTACTTTGTTACAGTTGGCAGGAGTGCAATCACTTTTTGAAGAGCAATTTAATAAAATAATGTTTTTGTAGAAGAGAAATGAATTACAAAGTATTATCTAGCCAGAAGCATCTAGGGCCATTGAATGAGATGAGAGAAATAGTAGAACGTTTTGGTTTGGGTGATGCTTAGGAAAAATGCCTTCTTTCTCCTACCCTCCTGGCCCCCCTTTTCCAGGCCATAGATGTTTAGAGGGCTGACATCTGAATTGTGGGGTAGGGGGAGTTGAGGGGAAAGGGGAAAAGTAACCACGCCTGTTGCCTCTAACTTAAGTAAAGGTTTCCGTCCTAATGAGCCAGTCTGGTTCATTAGGAGCCCCCAGGAAATGTGGGGCAAACACACAGCACCTGTTTGTTATCTCTGACCACTGAGCTCACATCCCCATCAGGGACTGTGGTGAGGTGGATGGTGGCTGTGACCTAGAAGATTCAGAGGTCAGGTTCCCAGAACCTCACCATCCCACACAGTCTCCTTTGGCCCACAGAGAAGGATAAAAAGGTCAGAGGATCAGGGCCTGATAGATGAGGAGACAGGAGAGGTAAGGGGCTGAAGATGGGAGCTGAAGGCTAGGGGCCCAAGGCTCTGCTGAGATGCGGCTGGAACTCTGACACTTATTTGCAGTTGGTTGAGCGCTACCATGGCGCCCAGGCCTAGGAGAGGGCGACTTTCTCCTTGGGGACAGGATACCATATTGATCTCTCCCAACTAGTATAGAAAATCAGGTTTATTCAAGACAAAGCTTCCTGGGACAGTCTGTGGAAATACCAGAGGCTTCTCTTCTGGGGCGAGTACCCCACATAGCTGAGTGCCCAGCTTTGCTTACCCTGAGAGAAGTCTCTATCCTGGTGGGTGGGCTGGTGGAAAAGGGCCTTTCCAGTGTCAGGAAAGGCTTGATCTAGGCTCTGAGCCACATCCCATGGGTCTGTCAGTGGGAGTCTGGGGATTCCTTTGGGAAGGGGACTCTGAGCTTGAGCTCTCTCTCCTGCCTTCCAAGTTTCTGGGCCCCCACTCCTTTAGAGGACTGACCCTCTCCTCTAGAGGGCTGACCCCTCCCACTAGGCCAAGGAAGATCTTCTTTGTCTGAGAAACTCCTCCGAAACTGATTTGCTTGCCTACCTCTCAGGCACAGCTCTGAAGTTCCTGGCAAAGTATTTTTAGGAAGCAAAAAAAGCAGGCAGATGGAATCCACCAAGTTGATCATCAGGTATGGCATCTCCAAATTTCTTGATTAAAAAATTTAGACGATTAAATTAGAAACAGCTTATAGAGATTTTTCTACCTTGGTAAATCTGAATTTTTAATGATGCTGGTATATGCAAGCCTTGAATCCAGGCTGCTAGGTTATTTCAGCAGAACAGTTTCTACCACAGTAGACTGTTTCATGGTATAAAGTTGAAAAGGAAAAAAAAAAAA